>JAUTDX010003466.1:0-46427 GCA_030844895.1 Ambrosia x helenae | reverse complement strand
AGGGGTATTGATAATCACTACTAAATAAAACCCAAGTAGTAGGTTGGTGCCTTGACTAAGTTAAGCAAAAACTCCAAGGGCCATTTCTGTCAATGGACCAAAGATGATAAGTCACAATAATATAAAAACAAGAAATTTGGTGGTGTTGGTGATTAGGGATCGACCAAGACATCACAAAATCACACAAACAAACACACACTAAGCTCCTACACCCATTTTAAGCTTGAATCTTGCTTAATAAGAGGTTAATCCACTTGCATGAAGGCTTAATCAACTCAACAAACTCCAATAAACATCTAGGTATCACTTGTTTTATCTAGATTATTGTTTTATAGCTTCTTTGATGATGAGTGAAATTTTAGGGTCTTGAATGGGAACTAATTGTTAGAATCTAAGGAACCTTATAAGAAAGGGTACCTTAAAAACTTGTTAATTCTGCTTTATGTATATTATCTAACCCTAGAACATGAGATTTTGGGGAAATTAGGGTGATATGGGTTGGTTCCCTCAAGGGTGAAACTACCCCTAAAAACCTTGTATAATTACTTGAGGGTTTTGAAATTGTGAATTGTTAGTCATTAGCAAGACTAGAATAACATCTTGTAATGAAAATATGAGGTGGGTAGTGAGTGATTAGTTGACCCATTTTGGCTAGATCAAGTGGTTAAAGAATCATGTATGCCAAGTGTTTGATTAAATGCTCAAATGAAGTTACTTGTATGGAAGTCCTTGAAAGTAATGGAATCATTAGTATGATATGCTAAATTGATGATCAAACACTAATCGTATTGATAAACACTTGGATACTTGTCTAGGTGAATCAAGTGGGAGTCTAGAAGTCAAGGGCGAACCGGATACTCGCCAAAAGGGAAAGCTTTGAGGTATGTTTTGGCTACATTAATTTGTGACATAGATTGCATAGAATACTTACAAAATGTCATGATGAAACGAATCCGAAAATCTTTTGATGGTATAGCATATCTTATAATGTGCCATGATGAAATAAAATGGGGAATTGTATGTTGATATGAGAACGGATAACATGGATATTATAATGTTAGGCAGTCCAGAAGGACCCGAAACTTGAACTTAACTTAGATGAAAGCAATCGTGGGCGCAACTCGTACTAATGTGTATGAGACTAGGCGACCATGATGGAAACGATATCCATTGATGATCAAACGGGTCAAATGGATAAGAAAAACAAGTTTGAAAAAGAAATAAAGGGAATAAGACAAGGTATAAGCAATCCCGTGCGGATTGTAGAGCCCAAGGCATCCCTAAACATTCGTAAACCAAGGTGAATACAATCCGAAGGGGTTGTAGGGGGCTGAGGTATCGAAATTTCGGCCTTAACCAAGAGTTAGGCAGTGAAAAAGCAAGAAAATAGCATCTGGGAAAATCGCGCGGCCGCGCGCTCCTTTCGCGCGGCCGAGCAAACCTTCTGTAAAGAATTTGGTGTGCCCGCGCGAAAATGGAGCGGCCGCGCGCCTTGCCCGCGCGAAACTCCCAGCTTGGGTTTTTCGACCGTTTTTCCGATTTTAACGCTTTCTAATGCTAACTAACCCTATTTGATGTGTGTGTAACAGGTTGGGGATATGATGGACCTCCGGGTGGAAGATCAAGCAATCAAAACAAACCGAACGCGTTCTTTGAAACTTCTTTTGTAGGGACTAGCCATAACATACTTAGTTGAATGAAATCACTTTGTTTCCGCTGTGTCTAACTAATATTAACTTCTTGGTTGTTTGTAAAACTTAACCCCATCCGGTTTTTGGGTATGAACTATGTTTGGTACTTATTGATAATTGGTAACTAGTGTTCAAATCATGTTTACACCCACTTAAATCCATTAATTAAAACTAAGTAGGGGTAGGGTCTTACATTATACTAGCATAGGCTTGGCCACAAACAAGAAGATAATAGCCCAGCAAATACAAAGAAGATGACTATCTTCTTTGTTTATCTTCTTTGTTATCTTCTTGGTTATCTTCTTTGTTACCTTCTTTGTTCGCTAGGTACAATAAAGACGATTACACGTTATACAAAATGACTATCTACTAGCTATTGTATCTAGTAAGCTGTTTGTCACACAGAAATGCACCAACAAACTCCCCCTTGACAATAGCTTCTAGATGTCTTCGTCTTTATGCAACTTGATGACTCTAAGTCTTTGGATTGCTTCAGCTTCAATGTACTAACAAAATACCTGCAATTAACTCAAAGGAACGATTTAGCTCTGTTTTGCAAGGAATAAGGCATAAATACGTACAAAAGAGGGGTGAATATGTGTATAAAACATGTTAAAATGATGGCACATCATATCACCTCACACTTAGACGTTTGCTTGTCCCCAAGCAAACTAAACCTAGGCACTAGCGGTAGAGTAAAAATAAGTAGGTGCAAAGTGACAAGTCACCAACAACCCACCTCCTAAGAGTCTCACTTACTAAATACATCCATGGTAGATGTTTTGGATAATTTTTAGCGCGCTAATCAAACGTCCCTCAAGTGTTTTACTTTGTTGATTCCTCACCATTTATGTTATTTTACTCGGGTTTTATTTGGGGGTGATTACTCACATTCAACCCAAGGCACGCACAGATCATAGGCTTGTATACAATATAAATCTCCACCGCTGAATATGGGTGAGAGAATGCGAATCACAAGGTCTTTCTGGTAAAGATGATAAAGTGATGAGCGGGTAGGATGGGTGTCTACTGTCATGTGTGGCTTGGGTAGCGGCTGAGGCATGATGGGAAGATGTCGAACTCTAAACAGCGGGCTAGTGAAACTCCTCCCCTGAAGACTAACTGTTCTAAAGTCCCTACTCGATGAACTGTTCGGTCTTCCACCTAATCATCTTAGCTAGGCCTGCCCTAGACATCAATCTTCGAACAGATTTACTTTACTTTAACCCTTTTATTGTAGAGCTTTTCCGATTTATTTCTCAACTCTATCTCTTTCTGTTTTTTTACTAAGTGCTGCTTGTGGTTAAGCTTATTCTTTGGTATGGTATCTATGCACGGCTATCTTTTCTCAACTCTTTCTCTTTCTGTTCTCTTCATTTCAGACTGCCGAGAGTCCCAATTTCCTGCAACTTGCTTCCTTCGCTAGAACAATGAAAGGGGATAAATATGATGGAAGGCTAATGAAAACAGAATGGGTGTATCCTAGGTGCCTTGATCATCTTCACACTTTCTCACCTTGCGTGCGGTCTCGAAATGTATAGATACACAGGTTCTAACTACGACATGCCAAGGGTGAATATCTCTCATTGTCCAAACAAACGAGCATGTGTGATATCTAAAAAATGGGTGTGCTCGATAAGGCTCAAGATACTCACATGGAAAGGGTAGGCTCTCATTTACGAAGTAAAAACACTTTGAGTTGGGTCTTTTGGCCCCGCTAAAACTTCCAAAAATCTCAATTTTAGATTTTTGGTTGGACTCAAAGGGTTTGAAAAAGGTTTTTAATTACTCTTAAAACGTTTTGAAAATTTTTACCTTAATAGGTTTTGGTTTGCCAAGCTCAAGAGGTGGTAAAATTGTTAGATTTTATCACCCACACTTAATTCTTTAGCATATTTTGAGATTATAGATTTATGAAAATTTTTGCTTAAAGAATTAAGTAGGACGTAGTTACGTCTTCCCCTAATAGGCTAAAAAGTTGTTCGGTTAATGGTCGTGACATGTAAGCTTTTCGAGAGAAAACACCTAGCATGGATATAACTACAAAAACTAAAAAGATAAAACTACCAACTACTAATAAACTACTAAGTCCTAATGTCGAGAGGGCATACCTGGCGGTTAGAAAATAAAAGTGAACGATCAAACTTGAGGGTCCTCGATTGCTTTTCTTACCGTATGCACCAACCTTTCGACTTACTTCTAATCTACCAATCCGGGTTGCCTCCTCCGGTAGCGCCACATTTCACGTCTTTGGCTGGACAAACGCGGGCTAGTCATGGGTGTGCCGGCATTTCATCTACATCTTCATTAGCCAAATACTCGAAGTATGGCTTAATCCTGTGACCATTAACCTTGAACAAAGCCCCGAAGTTGTTACCAAATCTACCGCCCAGTGAAGATAGATTTTCTTCACAATGAATGGACCGGTCCATCTTGACTTCAGTTTCCCAGGAAAGAGCTTGAGTCTCGAATTGTATAGTAATACTTTTTGACCTTCATGAAACTGCCCTTTTCTTCTGAGTCGCTAGTCATGGAATTTCTTGGTCTTTTTTTGTAGATGAGAGAGTTATCATAAGCTTGTTGGCGAAGACCTTCTAATTCATGAAGCTGAAAAAGTCGATGTTGCCTGACATCCTCAGGATCAAAATTTGTTTCTTTCAACACCCAATAAGCTCTGTGCTCCACTTCTATCGGCAAATGACAAGCTTTCCCGTACACAAGCCTATACGGTGTGGTACAAATCGGGTGTCTTGTATGCTATGCGTAATGCCCAAAGTGCATCGTCTAGCCGGCCAGCCCAATCTTTTCTGTCCACCCCCACGGTCCTTTCAAGAATCCTTTTATGGCTCGATTTGTGACTTCTACTTGGCCATTGGCTTGGGGATGGTAAGGAGTGGAGAATCTCTGTTGACAACCATATCTCTGCAAAGCTTTCTCCAACTGCTTGTTGCAAAAGTGGGTTCCTCTGTCGTTGGCGAGAGCCTTTGGTATACCGAACCTGGCGAAAAGAGCTTTTAGGAATCTGATGACAACTCTAGCATCATTTGTTGGTAGCGCTTGTGCTTCGACTCACTTAGAAACATAGTCAACTGCTACAAGGATGTATTGATTCCCCCGAGAGACAGTAGTAATAGTCCCACGAAGTCTATTCCCCAAACGTCGAAGATTTCACAAACTAACATTCCCATTTGTGGCATTTCATCCGGGCATTAATATTAGCGGCTCTTTGGCAAGAATAACAATTCTGGATGAGAGTGGCAGCGTCATTGAAATTTGTGGGCCAATAAAATCCTGCTTCATAGACCTTTCGAGCCGTGTTTCCCGCGGCGTGGTGCCCTCCTGTAGGACCATCGTAACACTGTCGTAAAATCTCCTGGGCTTCTTTCCCGTGAACACATCGGCGAATCACGCGATCAGGACAAATACGAAAAAGATAAGGGTCCTCCCAAAGATAATATTTCTGCTCTGAAAACAATTTCTTCTTATCATAGAATGATTGCCCCTTTTATAGCATTCCACTTGCCAAATAGTTTGCATAATCAGCGTACCATGGGTACGTATCTGAATCTTCGATCTTGAGAATATGTTCGTGCGGGAAGTCGTCATAAATTTCTTCTCCCTTCTTGTCAGATGGTATTTCTTCGAGACGAGACAATTGGTCGGCTGCTACATTTTTGGCCCTCCTTTTGTCCTTTATTTCTATATCAAATTCTTGCAGCAGCAGGATCCACCGTATGAGCCTTGGCTTTGCTTCTTGCTTGTTGAAAAGATGGCGTAAGGCTGCATGATAGTGTAGACGATGGTCTTTGACAAGATAAGGTACGAACGAAACTTGTCAACGGCAAATACTACTGCGAGGAGTTCTTTCTCGGTCGTCGTATAATTCTCCTGGGCGTCATTGAGAGTCTTGCTTGCATAGTAAATTGGAAGAAAACACTTGTCTTTGTTTGCCCCAAAACCGCGCCTACCGCCACATTGCTTATGTCACACATTAATTCGAATGGCAGGTCCCAATCTGGAGAAATGACGACCGGTGCTTCAACCAGTTTTCTCTTCAAACAATTGAATGCCTCAAGAAACTCTTTAGTGAATACGAACTCGTGATCTTTTTTCAAGAAGCTGAGTGGGTGGAAGAGCGATTTTTGAGAAATCCTTGATAAATCTTCTATAGAAACCGGCATGACCGAGAAAACTACGAATTCCCGTCACCATGGTGGGAGGGGCAAGCAATGAAATTGCTTCAAATTTAGCCTTGTTAACCTCGATCCCTTTGTCTGAAATTTTGTGCCCGAACACAATTCCTTCCTTTACCATAAAATGACACTTTTCCTAATTTAGCGCCAAATTCACTTCTTCACACCTTGCTAACATTTTCTTGAGATTGTCCAAACAATGATCGAAAGAATCTCCAAAAACCGAGAAATCATCTATAAAAACTTCCATGAAGTCTTCGATCATGTAATGAAAAATGGCTACATGCACCGTTGGAAAGTGGCGGGGGCATTGCATAACCCAAATGACATTCTTCTGTAAGTGAACGTGCCATAGGGGAAAGTGAAATTGGTCTTCTCGTGGTCCTATGTGTTGATTGGGATCTGAAAGTACACAGAAAAATCCATCGAGAAAAACAATAATATTGATGCCAGGCAACCTTTCCAACACCTGGTGGATGAATGGTAGGGGAAAATGATCTTTTCTTATGGCATCGTTGAGCTTCTGATAGTCGATGCAAACCCTCTAACCCTTAACCTTTCTCGTTGGAATGAGATCGTTATGCGCGTTGGTTACGACTGTCATACCACCCTTCTTTGAACCACTTGGACAGGGCTCACCCAAGGGGATTCAAAAATGGGATAAATCAAGCCGGCATCGAGCAGCTTAATTTTTTCTTCTTTCACGACTTCTTGCATCATGGGGTTGACTCTCCATTACCTTTGCACATACGAGCGATAATCATCTTCCATTAGAATTTGCGTGTGCAAAGCAAAGGACTAATGCCTTTTATGTCCATCAACTTCCAGGCAATTGCTTTCTTGTGTTGCTTCAAAACTTCCATCGACTTTTTATTTTTCTTCTTTTGATAATTTTGCTGCAATGATGACGGGGAGTTTGCAGTCTTCTTCAAGAAAAGCGTATTCTAGGTGAGACGATAATTATTTGAGTTCCAAAAATGGTGGTTCTTAAATGGATGGCTTGGCTTTTTCTTCGGGACTTCGCTCTTGAAGTTGAGTGTCCTCCGGTTCCTCATCAAGAATGACATGCTCGATACGATAACTTTCAAAAACCATGGGATCATTTTCATCATTTGAGGAGGCGGACTCCTCAAAAACATCTCCTTCCCCCAAATATCATGGAGATAATACCCCACACCAAGCAGTTGGTGAGGTGAAGTTCCATTCTTATGGGTCTAAGAGTTTGCTACTGGAACTTGTGGAATATGGAGGCGGAAAGGATGTTAATGTTGATCTGCAAGTCGGCAATGGCTTTGACATTGACTCTTTCTCTCACGGTGCAAGAGATTGCAACTTTGTCAGGAGGTTGTTTGCCTAGAATGATGGTTGAACAAATTTTGTTGATGGGCACGATGACACCTTCTTCAAGAGTATCATTTTTATGGAGGATATCTGTCACACCCACAAATTCCACTACGGAGTTTATACCGCGAGGAGCCTGACATACCAGGATCCCCATAGCCATAAGTCATATGAACGACTCTAAATGACCAAACCATTTAGTTCTTTTTCAAAAATATTGTTTTAATGTTTAACCAAAAAGTTTAGATAAGTTGCGGAAGCGTAAATCAAACATAATCGTTTAAGTTTCATGCGCAAAACAACGCGCCCAAAATAAAACCATTGAATGTAAAGCAAAGAATAAGTTAAATAATGTTTCACAACCCATGACACAATGATGCGTGTCCTATCGTGCTCCGAACCTAGAGACTTGCAAAAGCATGCTATCGTGTGTCACCATAAAGTTGGTGAGTTCACAAAGTAAGGTAAGTAAAAGTGTAGGTTTCCCAAACCAAGAACAACAGTTAGGTTTCCCAAACCCGAAAATAGTAATCAATAACCAAACCAAGAACCACTAGTTCAACGTATGCCAAGGGTAGCTAACCCATTCATGATAACTAAACAATGATATACCGAATTGCTATCCAAACGATGCACTCGCCCCGCGAGCTGGTTTTCGCCTCCAATCATTGCCTATCAACAACGATAAAGTCTAAGGTCGTAGTTCACGCCCGGCTCCCAGCACGGGTGAGGTTTGTCAAACCTAATAGCGCTATCAACTAGTAACCGCTTGCCATAACCCGACAACTCATTCGGTAAATAGTGAATGACTTCCGCGATAGAATGTAGTTTAGTTCATCAAGGACAAAAGATGTGAAACTAGTAAAACCTGATTCACCCCGTGAATCCATGTATCCAAAACCTGGGATAAAATGTAGTCCCAAACTGGACTAGAAAAGTAAGTAATTCCCAACCAGGAATTAATGTGTGTGTCTCCAACCAGAGACGCATGCTTTTGAGAAAAAGTAGTGAAACTCACCTTTGGTTGCAAGCAAATTATCCAAACTCCAAAAACAATAGGGTGCTACGACTCCCTATTACAAGTGTCACTAAGTGAGTATATGTGCATAACTAATACACCATATAACCCGTTTGTCCAAGACGTTTAAATGTTCAAAACCGTGTGAGTGACACCTAATGATTCTAAATACACAAGTAAACCCTACGAACCCGTTGGTGAACATATTGATTATCATCAGTTTTATACTTCGTATACATCCCACATAAGTGTCCATACAAGTTCATGTCAAATACATACCACACACGACTCCAAATAGTCACATAAACATACTCTACGTAATCTGCGTTTTCAGGACAGAGTGTGTGCTGTGAAAAACAATTTATTTAAAATACTTAACAAACGAATTAAACTCCCAAAGTTTTACTGAATATTCTTTGGGATTTACTTGACAACCCATATTTTTTGTTTTGTCTCGAAACCAAATACAAAAATTATGAAAATTCGTACAACACAGCTATGTCCAGAAAGTTTTCACAACAGTCAGTTTAGTAGAAAAATTCCCAAAAATTGTGTATTCACCCAAACGGGTGAATCTACTTGGAAAAGCCACGTTATTCCAATTTTGACCTACTGTCCAAATTTCATAACCTACCTCTTTATAGAACTCAAGTTATGATCGTTTAAAGTTGACTCAGTTTACAAGTCCGAAAATCTTATTTGACCCTTATTCAAATAAAATTCCAAAAACTATTCAAACGACGTCCAAATCAGCGATTTTTTCCATTATGAAAAGATAAGACCATGTATAATACAACCATGCAAAGAAATCATCAAGCTTTATAATTTTATGTCACGTTACAGACCTACAAGTTGACTCAAGTATTCTGTCCAGATTTTAAACATGCAATAACCCTAGTTATAATCAATGTTTCAAGCATATAATCGATCAACAACTCCAACAATCATTATACAACATTAACAAGTCATAACCTGATCAAAACCTAACATGATTCATGCATATATTATTATTCATAAACCCTAGAAATCTAAAATATTAAGAACATGCATAATCATGCAAACCACATAGCATCCATCACATAACAACATGATTAACCCTTTTAATCTTTATAAACATCGAGTTTTAATCTTTATGAAACGTTTCAGACCTAGACAAACATGGTTTTGATGTTTTAAAAACATATTATAGAAGATTAAAACATAAGAGATTGAACATTATACCGGAAAACACTTCAAAACCACCAACCGATTGCCATCCAGCTTCCCGATCGATGTCTTGAGCCTTAGCAGGTGTTGGGGTTGATATTTTCGTAATAGGGTAGTAGGGACGATTAGGGTTGAGTTTAAGGGATACATGGGGCTTAAGATTGTTTAAATAGGTGTTTAAGTCGGTTAAGTTGCGCCAGTCCCTCGCGAGCGGCCGCGCGGAGAGAGTGAGCGGCCGATCACAGCTCCCCAGCTCGCTCCGGGTGGCCTGTTCCGTTGTAATGCATGTTTTCTTCGATGTTTTCGCTATTTTGGACCATAACAAGTGTAACCCCATGTGTTAAGACCCCAACCATCCTATGGTCCACCCATTACGATTTTTTTTAATGCTTTCAGTTTAAGTTCACGTAATCACATACAGTCTGCACATAGTTTCATAGAGTTTATAAAAGCACGTAATTGCAATCAATCTCAGTCAATTAATTCACAATCTTCTAGTTTAACAATTCACCCACGTCCGGGGTTCACTGCTCATGTATATAGTTTGGTAATTCCTCGAATTACCACTTCATGTAGTTATTAACCTATAACTGTGCAATGTGTGGCTTATCTAGCTAACCCTAGTTAACTAGAATGTAACTACAGTTTAGTTAAAGTGAGAACCTGAAATTGCGGGGTATCACATCATCCCCAAGTTGAAAAGAATTTCGTCTCGAAATTCAGTAAGTAACCAGTAAAGTTGGCGTCAAGTGAGTGTCAAGTGAGAGAAAATTCCAAAAAATTTTCTGGGTGTCACATCTTCCCCAGTTGAAAAGATTTCGACCGAAATTCAGTTCGAGTTTTCGATTACGTGCTCTGAGTTCTCCTAAAAGAGAGGTGCCAATGTTGGCGTTGTTTTGATGTCACTCGCCAGATAAGATTTCCCCCACAGAACGAGGGACTCCAATCACTATCTCGTGCCAAGGATTTAAGTTCATGGTTGGACAACCGTCCAAGCCCATGATGATGTCAGAGCTACGAGGGATAGTTAGGATGATAAGATGATACCTAATGGTTAGTTAAACCGTACGGGTTTCTACTTGTAATAGAGCTAGGTAACTTTGATAAGCTTACCATCAGCTAGTTCTATGGTGTGTTTGAAATCAAAGAGAGTTGGGTCTAACCCTACAGTTGCACTAAAGTCCAAAAGCACGATGCTCAATCAGCATCAGAATCAAATAGGACATTAGCAAATTACATATTCATAAAGAACGTACCCGTCACGCGTTGTTGTCATCATTTTTCCCATTGTTTTTGTCATCGTTGAGCTGGGGACAGTCCCTTTTGAAGTGGGTTTCACTCCCACACTGGAAACAACCTTTTTCGGTATTTTGACGACTCTGTTGCCCTGCTGTTGCTGCTGATTCTTTGGGAATTGAGCACGACAGTCCTTAGCTGCATGACCAGCTTTTCCGCATCATTCACACTTTCCGTCCTCACATGGACCAGAATGATGATAGTTGCACTGTTCACACTTCGGGTGCCTCCCCTTGTAAGTACCCTGGTTATTGTCAGAAGGGGTCTGGTTGTTGTTTGTCGTTTGCACCTGACCTCTTCCGCTGCTGCTGACCGCCCCCACCACTTGAGACCTTGCCCAAGCCATCTTCCCATTTCCGCTTGTTGTCATTGGTACCAGAAGATGAAGCACCACGAGGGGGTAACAGTCCCTCTTCCACCTTCTGATCAGTCAGCTGGTGTGCCATACGAATAACCTGCTGAATATTATTGAAGTTTGCAGCAATGACCATCCCTTGATCTTAGGCACCAAGCCCTTGATGTACAGCTCAATTCGTTTGTAGAGCGGAGTAGAGTAATTAGGGCACATGGTCGCCAGCCCATGCGACCTAGTAGTATAAGTATTTAGGTTAAACCAACACTTTAAAAATTCGACAGTCATTAATGGTAGATGTACTTATTTTTACTATTATTAAACAATTAAAAAATGTTACCATAAATTTACATATTATCGTTTTTATTTTTATTAAACGATTAAAATTATTTAATTTTAGAAAATGAATCTATAAATAATTTAAACTCTTTTATTGTTCCTATAACTTTAAAAAATGAAAATATAATTTATAACAATAAAACTTCTAAAAAAAATATTATCATCTATAAAACGTTGCAAACTGAAATGAGGACTTCGTCGCATCTTATAAAGTGCAACATAATTACAAACACAAATAACAAAATAATAAAATAATATTTTTAATAATTTAATATTATTGTCACTGTTATATTATAATTAATATTCAAGCAATATAAACTTGAATATGCTAAGTTACAATATTGTAATAATTAACTTTGGTATTAAGCCTATGCTAAGTTGAAATGTATACAATATGCTAAGTTGAAAGGTATACAATATTGGTTGACTTGTCAATAGATGTTCTCAAAGAACTGTTATCCATTACAATTTTTCAATCAGAGGCTCGAATACAGAAGTGCAAACTCTATAACTACAACATCTGTTCAATTGCAAAACTATGAAAAGCTTTACAATAGTCCAAAGCCTGTTTTTCTAACAAATGTTGGATAATAAGAGAATTTAGAACAGATTAAAATAAAAGAACATCATCCACTGCTACAACAGATGTTGAAAAACAGCGATTGACAAAAATATTTTCATCCAAAGCCTCTTTGTATTCTTTAAACTAATGAAAATTTCCATTAAGTAGCATCAATACAAAAGCTGATTATAATATATAACAACCGCCATTACAAAGTTGGTAAAATAGACTGTTAAAACATTAGGAACAAATTTTGCACTTCAAAAACTTAGCACTGAAAAGACTACATACACATTTGAATGACTTAATGAAAAGTTCCTAACTTTTGAACCTAACTAGCTTCTTCTTCATTCTTTTGCTTGTAGAAGATTACTCACCAACATTTACAATATCACAGTCTTCAACACTTCTTTTTCCATTGGGACTTCTGGCAGAATCCAATCCAGCATCAACAGCAGAAGAATCGTACGACACAACATCCTTCAAGCAAATCACAAAACAACTAATAAAATGTTAAATAAGAACACAAACTCTAGCAACAACTTAGACATGCCCGCACAAATGCATACTCACCTTAGACATAACTTGAAATCCAACTTGCGAAGATTCTGAAAGGTTAACAGATTTGCTTTCACAATCTCCCTGACTGACCTAAGAAGTGCTCATATACCAAAAAAACATAACAGATTTGAACCTCAACTGAAAATAAACGATTATTATAAAAGAATTTGAATTAATACCTCACTAGAATTATCCTCTACATTCTCAATTCCATCAACCAACTCTTCAATTATAACAGAATCATCACAAATCTGGCCACATTGTACACATGGTAGTCATTTGTAAGATTGTAATCAGAAAAATCAATATTGAAAGAGAATTTTTTTTCAAGCATTCGAGACAACTCATGAGGCAAACTTTCTGTGTCATTTTCCTTCAACTTCCTTTCTCTAACATCACATGCAGCAGCTCCAATAATCCTCATCACATCTTTATCAAACATGACAACGATACACTACCACTTTCATCTTGAACCTGATCTGAACCTTGAACCTAAAACAAATAGAAACATAGTTTATCTCAAAAACTTCTATGAAATGAAATGAACAAACTGGAAACAAACAAAATTTATATATCTACTGCTTTACGTACTTTGTGGTAATGGAGGTACATTCACACTGGCATTTTCGATAAACCAAAGCTGTAACGGGCAATTTGAGAATTGCTTCAGAGACTTCTTAAACATGTTGCAAATATTCTGATTTACTTAAGACTTTCTTGTAACACTTGCGACACACAGCGTAAAACCAATCATAGCTTTCTTCAACAATTTTTATGGTTGCAACCACAACACAAGACATTGGCTGCAAACACAATATATATATACACAATATCTACTTTTATAGAAAATAAACATATAATAACTCAACAAATATCCAAGGTATGTATAAAATATTGAAACCTTCTCAATCTCGATAAGTTCATCAACATGCTTCTTCTGGGCTCCAACTATGAATTTCTGACGCAATGGATAAACAGTATGGGAAGAAAGGACGGTTTGAGAAGTACAACCAGACTCTTGTTCTTATTTCAATATAAACTTATAAAAAGGTGCAAACAATTACATCTATTACCTAAAACAAAATGTAAATTTCTAATATAAATAAAAAAACATAGTAGTACCTCATCCTTAGCTCATCAACTTCATCTAGTTCTACATTGAGAAAGAGCCGAGATCCAAACTTATCGTTTTGAACTGTCAATCGTTCTAAATTTCACAATATACATGTCTTTAGTGAATTCATTTCTATTATATTAATATTAATTTTTTTTAAATGACAACAAACGAACAGAAGTTACTGTTCCAGTCCTTAACCCTTCCATGCTGGATAACAACCATTAGATGCTCATTGAAATTCTTTTTGGAAATGAAGTCATTAAAACTGTACTGCATAAGAACCCCACAATGTACCTCGCAATATCGTACCTCTACAACAAAACAACAGAACCATAGATGTAAAACATATACAAAACTTTGATACTATACATAAATTAGAGATAACTTATTACATCAATAAATGAGGTACACATTAAAAATAATACAGTCAATAAAAAATTAAATTCTTCATTACATTTATTACACAACTTAAATTTGCGATTCTAACAATAAAAATTGATTTTGTATTCATGTGCTATAAGTTATAGGGGTCCTTGTTTTCACCGACATCGAACTTAGATATCACCACCACAGCATCTTCTTCAAGTTGACTGTAAAAACTTATATCAAATGTTGCTTAATAGAACCTTGAATTTTATCACCCTGCATATAACCATAAAGAAAACATCATTACCAGCCACCAATGAATCTTCGCACAAACTATTAACAAAAGAGCACACGTTCCAGACTAAAAAACAAAGATACATACATTACCTGCTCATCGATGAATATCACCTCTATCTTAAAAGTTTGATTCTACTTTCGTATGATTCGAGCCTTCATGTTCCACATATCTTTAGCTGGATTTAGAACACGAATAAAACTAAGATTGTTTTTAACATTGTCAATTGACATGGTTTTAAAGATATGTTTTAAGAGGGAAATTTAAAAAACTTTGTTTAGAAAATTCAAAGCTGATATTACGAATTGTTCAATTTGTATGTGCTTATAAAGAATATGATTATATACTGCAGCATAATTAATGAACCACGTTTCTCTATGTTAATTTAAAACTTCACTCTTAAAATTCATACTTAGGGGCTTAACAGTTGCCAACAGATGTACATAACAACTGCTACTTAAGAAGTGAGGTCGATTATTACTTTGAACAACTGTTCGTTAATCGAGGCTAGCAAACAGCTGCTTTTAAGCTCAACAGTGGTAATTTCAAGTGACCCACATGTTTTAGTGAATATTTTAAGCTGATTAATAACATCATTTTTCGCATTACACCACATAGACATTATTGACCTATCTCTAAGCTTGACAACTCAGCTTTCTTATGTTTCTCATGACTCTCCATTTATAGTAAGGATATATAGATTATTGTTATTATTATTATTTTAACAATACTTAATTCATACAAATTAATTGTAATTATTATTTATTAGGGTTAGTGGAAAGAATTTTGTTGGCGTCGTAAAGGTATCATTTTAAATTATAATATTCCTTAAACAGTTTTTATATATTGGAATAATATATATGTTTAGGTTTACCAACTATTTGATGGTTAAGCAATGATGAAATGACAAGAAGAAAAACAAAAGAAATGATTAGCCTCCAAATCCACCCACTTAAAACAATCAAACAAAATGATTAAAACAAAAGTTGTCAATTACTCCTGTTCATATATTTAACTTCTTGTACGTTATCAAATGATCTAGTAGGCCTTCAAGTCCTTGAGGAATTTGGCAAGAAAGAAAGCAGGTGAAGTGTTCAGAGTTATTTTTAATGTCTAAAAGCGTTTTTAACATGATTTGAAACATGGATCGGCTCAACTGGTTAAACCATAAACTGGTTTCTTTAGTTAATACTTTAGCATGCATCCATTATACTACTTGAGGCCGAACTCATTAATGAGAGTTTAAAAGTGTTTTAAAATGTTGTGTTCTCTTATATCCTTGTGTTATTAAAACTTTATAATCTATATACAAATTTCACACGACCAATATTTAATTTCCATGACAACAAAATGTTTCTTCAACCATATGAGAATTGAAACAGAAGTTGAAGCCAGGAAAAATGACCGTTATAGATATTCAACAATTCTTATTAATTTAAAAGTGCACATAGACAAAAAAACATGACATGAAAGGAAATAAAAGGTGTCGCTAACACAATAAAACTTAAATTGGTCAAATTCAAAGGCTTGGTGAATTAATGTTGAAAGATTTTTTGTGCGGCATATACTGCTAAAATGCGAAGTACAATACATTTAAATGCATTTAACTTTTATATTAGAAATGTTTTTATAAAAAAAATGTTTAAATAATGAAATAAAGATTAGCAACCTTATCAGCATTTGATTACATGATAGGCCATTTTTATATGTTATTTTTCTATGTAGTTTTTAATAGTTGACCTGTTATAGATGCTATGTTTCAAGGAGTAATGGAAATAAATAATCCTAACTATTGACTATTGGCTAATAACAGTCTCAACTATGAAAATAACCACTAGCGGTCCTAACTTTCGACATATCGGCCACAAATGGTCACAGTTAGTCTGATCACTAACACCGTTAGTGGGTTGCTGATGTGGCGTCCTACGTGTCGTAACTTGACACACATGTTTGATGACGTGGGTTGCTGATATGACGCCACATCAGCATGCAATTAACGGCGTTAGTGATCAGACTAACTAGGACAATTGGTGGCCAATATGTCGAAAGTTGAGACCGCTGGTGGTTATTTTCGTAGTTAAGACTATTATTGGTCAATAGTCAATAGTTTGGATTATTTATTTCCATTACTACATGTTTCAATATTTAACTTTTTTATCCATATAAATAGATTAAATATGTAAATATTTGAGCTACCAATTGTGATATGGAGTAAAATGCAAGCAATTTGGAGACGTTTGTAAATCTCACATTCTGCCCATGGAGACGTATTCCTAATTGAGTAATGTGCCAAACATTGTATGTAACCGCTGCCCCCTATCAAGTTTTTCCCTTCTAGATTTTACTCATTTTTTTATTTATTAATAAACTTTATCTTATTTTCTTGTTTATTATAGTAGGTGATAACTTTCGCATATGATGACTTAAAACGAGTATGATATATGTTGTGGAGACATGTTGTATGAGATTGTAGGTTGAAATAAGATTTAGTTTTCTTTTTATAAGGAAAAAAAAACCAGAAAATAAATGCCTGTGTACAAGTCTACGAGTTACTTCCAGGTTTAGAGTCAAATATCATGTGAGCTTATATGGTGAACATAGTAATCGGTTCAAGTGGGTACTAGATTAAAGATTTAGTTCGGGTATGGACGGAGCAAGTGGCATGATCTACATTTTGACCTTGGTCGAATACTAAGCAGTCGTATCCATCAAGTCATCAATACCTCAAAGAAGGTGGATCACATATAGCAAAATAATACGTGACAAACTTTGGATGCAAACCTAGTCCCAAGTAAAAACATAGTCCCCAATGTATATGTATAAGGTGTATCTTCGTTATCTAAGAGGATCTAAGAGGAGGATGATTCAAATTCTGCAAGTAACATATATAGATGCCATAGTTAATTAATTAGTTAGAGTTGTTCAGGATTATAAAATATAAACTGTTCTAAAAGAAAAAAAAAGAGCATAAATGTATTGGTAAAAGTTCATGTACAAAGGGTTAAATTCTTAAGAAGGATAAGAAGCCATAGGAATTTGACATGTGATAATCATTATATTTAAGGGGACATATATAAAGGTCATGGGGTGTACTATAACATATAGGACGTTAAATGTGACATGACATGTTAACCTGTGTTACACACCACTCACTCCTTAGGTTAAGGGACGTTAACCATGTTAACGACATGTTAAAAGTCTAATAATTTTTGTTAACATTTTTAAACCCAAAAAAAAAAAAACTAAGACCATGTGTAGTGGGGGTAAACATAATGGCCCTCCCTTGGGCGTTTATCAATACGTGGCATCCTAGTCAGCAAAGGGCATTTATGGGGCTGAAGTTAAAATGGGGTGTAGTGGTATAATGCCCAATTATGCCCCTTGCAATAATTACCTAATTGAATTTAAAAAAATAGCCGTTAGTTACCATTGCCCAATGTTCCGATTGGCGGCCAATTCATTTGATCAGGCGTTATAAAGGAAACGCCCAACAAAAATTTCCAACCATAACGCCCACGGGGGCGGTGTGCAAAGCATTATGGGGCATTATTGAGGAAATGCTCAAAACCTCCTCCACTACACATGGTCTAAAAGAATAGTTAGGTAAGTTATTGGGATTAAATCATTTCTTTGGAGTGAGATAGAGTGAAATGGGAAAAACTGAACGATGTGATATTTGGGTTGAGTTAAGGAGAGTTAAAATATACACTAAGGCCTAAGAGTAATTAAATATGGATAAAACACCATGTACCTGCAAAATAAAACACAATATACCATTTATTAGTTGCAAACTAAAGCATCTAACAACAAATAAAACACTATCCACGTGCTATAAATAAAACACTGCCTAATGATCTTAGTTTTTAGAAATCATTTTGTCTTCCTCACCCAGTTATTATTGACTTGAAGAATGAGTATAAGTTATTGGTCATAATGTTGCAAGAAACTCAGTTTTCAAATGTTTTGAAAGAAGAGGTTGGTGGCTATTGGGGTCGGGGTGATTTTGAGTTTGATTTTGTGGCTTCAGTAGGGAGATTTGGAGGGTTGGTAACTGCTTGGGATAGTAAGATTCTGGCGGTTTCAGGTGTTCAGAAGGGTAAATGGTTCTTGCGAGTTACTGGAAGTATTAAAGGGTAGGGGGAAGTGGTTCACATTTTGAATGTTTATGCGCCTTAAACGGTTGTCGCGAAACGACAATTATGGAATGAATTGGAAGCAATTATTGGTCAGGGTAGTGGTGTTTGGGTGGTAGCAAGGGACTTCAATACGGTCTGAAATGAGGATGAGCAAAAAAATTCCAGGTTTGATCCGGGACAACTAGGGACTTTAATGGTTTTATTTTTGATACAGGATTGCAGGAATTGGCGTTAAAAGGGAGAAAGTTTACATTTTCCTCTAGGAATAAATTGATCAGAATTGACTGGGTCTTGGTTTCGAATGAATTTATTAATAAGTGGTCGGCTACTGTTTATAGGGCTTTGTCTAGTGGTCCGTCTGACCAGTGTCCAATAATATTGATTTCTAATGATGTGAATTTTGGACCTAAACCTTTTCAGTTTTTCAATTCGTGGTTAAATAGAGAAGGGATTGATGAGTTGATTTCAAAAGTGAATGTGAGTTTTCAGGAGTCGGGTTTCCTGCTGAAAGACTGATGGAGAAGTTGGAATTATTTCGAAGACTGACTAAAGAGTGGAAAGATAGAAAAAAGGAGGTGGAGTTTGAAGACGAAAATGTGTTAAAAGGGGAGATGCAGTTGGATATTATCTTGGATATTAAGCGGTGTCTAGCTGAACTGGATAGTTTTCGAATTATAGACTTGAAACAACGATCGCAAAATCAGTGGGCTAAGGAGGGGGATGAAACTTGAGATTTTTTCACGGTATTATTAATAGTCGTCAGGTTTCGAATAATATTCTGGGATTGGTAATTGACGGTGAATGGGTGACTAAACCATCTTTGGTTAAAAAAGAAGTATTCAGGTTTTTTCGAAATACGTTTGTTGAGAAGATGAGCGTTAGTCCTTAGTTGGAGTGTTTTGGAATCAAGAGGCTTCCGGTTGAAGAAGCAGATGCTTTAATAGTTCCTTTCTCGGACATAGAGATAAAAGAAGCTGTTTTCGGTTGTAATGATGACAGGGCTCCTGGTCCCGACGATTTTAATTTTAGGTTTATAAAGCATTTTTGGTCGATATTGGCGCCTGACTTTACAGAATTAATGCATCATTTTCATGAGTTAGGAGAATTGAGTTGCGGGGTCGGTTATTCCTTTATAACACTCATTCCAAAAGTCAAGGATCCAACGTAGTTGGGAGTGTACAGGCTAATTAATCTTATAGGGGTTGTTAGTATATTGGTCTCTAAGATTTTGGTTAATAGATTGAGGAAGGTTATGGGGAGTGTGATCTCGGTTACACAATCGACTTTTTTAAGTGGTCGATTTATACTTGATGGTCCATTTATGATTAATGAGGTTATTAATTGGGTTAGAAAGTCAGGCAAACCGGTGTTCATGCTTAAACTAGACTTTGAGAAAACACATGACAATGTAAATTGGGGTTTCTTGAGTCAGTTATAGGTCAAATGGGTTTTTCGGGGTTATGGTGTAGATGGATTCAGGGCATATTGTTGTCGGCTTGCTCCTCGGTGTTAGTCAATGGAGCACCAACGTTTGAGTTCGATTGTACTAAAGGCGTCAGGCAGGGAGATCCTATCTCTCCATTTTTCTTTCTCATTGTGATGGAAGCGCTTACGTGTTTGATATCTAAGGCGGTCGAGATGGGAGTCATTAAAGGTGTTTAGGTTCCTAATGGGGGTCCATTACTGACATATTTATTGTACGCGGATGACGCGATGGTTATAGGGGAGTGGGAAGAGAACAACATCAGGAATGTGGCTCGTGTGTTGCGGATTTTCTATAAATGTTCAAGTCTGCAAATAAACTTGAACAAGTCGAGTCTTATTGGGTTAGGGGTACTTTCAAATGAGGAGGTTTGGAGGATGGGTTTTGGCGTTGGGATGTAGGGTTGGGGATCTTCCGTTTTCATATCTTGGAATTAAAGTGGGAGTGAATATGAATCGGATATCAAGTTGGGAGCCGATTTAAGAAGTGTTTTGGACTCGTTTATCCAGGTGGAAAGCTAATAGTTTATCGATTTGGGGGGGGGGGGGGTAGGCTCATTCTTATAAAATCAATGCTTGAAAGTTTACCTACGTATTATTTCTCGCTATTCAAGGCATCGGCGAAGATTATTCGTTCTCTTGAAGCGATGGTTAAGAGGTTTCTTTGGGGTGGCAGTAGTGATGTTAAGAAAATGGCATGGATTTCTTAGGAAAAGGGTCATGTTACCTAAGAATAAAGGAGGTCTAGGATTTGCTAAGTTTAGTGTTTGTAATGATGCTTTATTGGCTAAGTGGTTGTGGCGTTATAGAAATGATAGAGGGGCGCTTTGGAGACAAGTGATTGATGGGATTCATTCGACGCGAAAACGATGGGAGGCATATCCGGTAAGTCAAAGGTTCCAAGGGGTGTGGACAAAAATAGTTAAAGGGAATTATAAACTAAAGGAGGTGGCAATTGACGTTGATGGACTGATTACCGGGAAGATTGGGGATGGTCAAGATATTCGCTTTTGGTTGGATTCGTGGCTGAATCAGCAGCGGCTAAAAGATGTGTTTCCGATGCTATTTAGGATAGATAGGAACATGGATTGTATGGTGGATGACAGACTTTTCGAGGATGATGGGAATCGGGTTTGGGGTTGGGGTTGGGACTGGGCTCGGAACCTGTTAATAGAACATGAACAGTTGCAGTTGGCCTCGTTATAGGCGTTGTTGCAGTCTGTTTCGCTGATTGGAGCTCGGGATAAGTGTGCTTGGCAAGGGGATAATGATGGACAGTTCTCGCTCGGAAGTATCAAGAGGTTGCTGCAGTTGGCGTCTCATTGGTTTCCTTTTAATGTGATTCAATGGGTCAGATGGATAACGCTGAAGTGTAATTTGTTTGTCTGGCGCGTTGAAATGGAGCGATTACCTACGAAGGTTGCATTGAAGAAACGGAACATAGCTATTCAATGTGACAAATGTGTTTTTTTGTAGAGATTATGAAGAAACGGCGAGTCACATATTCACGGCTTGTATGTTTGCAGCTGCTTCTTGGCAAGCGATTGCTAATTGGTGTGGCGTTCCTCATCTTTTTATCTTTACAGTAAGAGATTTGTTGGAATTACATAGGCATGTTCGAATCTCATCGGTTGAGAAGGAAGTGTTTAGAGGTATAGTTATTGTGGCATGTTGGTGTTTGTGAAAGGCTAGGAATGAGATGATTTTGATGAGAAAAAGATCAAAGTGGCGGAAGTGGTAGTGCACATTAAAGCGATGAGTTATTTATGGTTTAAGAATAAGCAGAAAAAGTTGTATGTAGATTGGGATACTTGGAGTAAATTCTTCATTATGTAATTTGGTTGTTGAGTGCTCCGTTCCTACCTTAGGAAGGGAGTTATCCTTTTTCGGTGTTTAATGAAGTAAATTAAAAAAAAAGTTATTATTGAATAATTATCTTCGTTTTTAGAAAAAAAGATTGATTAAAATTTTATTTTTATATCATATGATCGTTTAGAATAAAATACAGAAACAATAATTAAGAAAATAATAAAAATCCTTCTTATGTGGCCGTGTAATTTGTTATTATATATATATATATAGATATAGTATAAGTATCCATAAGAAACCTTAGTTAGATGGAAAACTATAGAAACCCATCCAAGGGTTTTATAATTGGCCACATCACCCACATAGATATTAAGCTTTAAGGGTAGGATGGTCATTACCCCAAACCATCACATCTCCCTTTTTTTTTGTCAGATTGGCTTTTTTTTTAATTTGAAATTTATAATATCTTTATATCTTATCTCTCATCAATTTGAAATTTCATTCATTCTCTCTCTATAAGTTTATTTATCCAAACTTTCTCTCACTACCTTCTCCTACCCTCTTTCAGATCTTGTTTGAAACCCAAAACCCTCCTCAACAACCACCATCAACACCTCCGAACCTTACCACCATCGCCACCTGATACGTCCCCAACACCACAATCACCACCATTCCCCACTGTGAACCACCGAGGTCACCACCATCTAGAAACCCCTTTAATTTACTGAGAGCAGCCGCCACCACCACAGACCTTTGAACCCATCACCCTAATCATCATCGAGCACCACCTTTGCCTACCTTCCTGACCTCCGTCGTCTGTCTTTACGTTTGGAGTAGATCTGTCCCGATTGGTAGCTAAAATTTCCCAGTCGATGAAGATGTACCAGGTGCGTAACATGGATCGAGGTTAGTGTTTTTTGTTTTTACCCTTTTTGGAGTTGTGTTTTATTTTCTTAGGTTCGTTTTTGTCTCTGTGTTCTGTTTTGGGTCGTTGCTAGATTTTTTTTCAGCGTCTATGGGTAAACATTTTTTATTTTGAAGTTGTATTTATGCTCTCTATTCTTATTGTTTGACCCACCATAAAGATCATAGGTAAATTTGTTGATTAAAGTTTATGCACTCCATGTGTTTAATGAAATGCCTGAGTGGATACTATTGTTGTTTTTGTGTTAATTTAAGTGCAGAATGTAATGTTGTGTTTTACTTGTTGTTTGTTGCTGATTAGATTCTTTTTCACTGGTTCTGTTTTTTTGTTTATAATGTCTTTTTGTGTTTTGGATAATGCACTCCATGTGTTTGATGAAATGCCTGACTGGGTTAACATGTGTTACTTCTGTTAGAAGTTAATGGTGATTGTATGGAAGCTAGTTATAAGGTCTTTTGTGTTAGAAGTTACTTCTGTTTGTTTTTGTGTTTCCGTTTTAGGGTGGTTGACAAAGCTCTTTGTTCGGTTAATATAGATTTTTGTTTTTTCGTTTGTAATTTTTTTGTTTTTTTTCCCGTGTGTTATAATCTGTTGTGTCATGTTTGTTTATATGTTTGGATTAACATATTCTGCATTGATTTTCATTTTTGTATTAACATGTGTCTCACATTCTACACTTGTTATTTTTTTGTAAGTATCATATTTGATGATTTTGGCACACATGATGGCACAAGATTTTTCGATTTAGTATGCATTAAATCAGTATTTTATGTTAGTATGCTAGATGCTGATTTGGGTAACACATGTTAACTGGATTTTTTGGGTTAACGGGTGTTAACATATATCTGTATGGATTTTCGTGGTTGTATTAACGTGTGTCTCACGTTCTACACTGGTTTACTTTTGGATGTATCATAGATCATTATTTGGCAACACATGATGCCACAAGATTTTTTAGATTTACTATGCTTTAAATCAGTTTTTTTAAGTTAGTATGTTAGATGATGGTTGGGTAACACATGTTAACACCTCATTTTTTTGGTGCAGATGTAATGAAAATCCCCCACCGCATTACTTGATTGCAACTCCCAACGGAACCAAGTTTGTAATGATAGTTTGTAACAACGCGTGTTAATAGTTTGTATGCTTTTTATTTCCAAGTAAACTTATGAAGTGAAAATTATAGTGGTGATAGTTTGTAATGATAGTTTGTAATAACGTGTGATAATAGTTTGTATGCTTTTTATTTCCTAGTAAACTTATGAAGTGAAAATTATAGTGGTAAGCAAGATAGGGTAACATATGTTAACAATAGGCAACTTATGAGTTTGACTTACCATTACAATAGAACATCCATAAAAATAAACTAACATGTGTTAAATGTTGTCACATGATAAGATACGGTTCAGGCCATTAATATGTACCAACCAGTAACCTGGCTCATGCATTACTAATAGGGAGTTACTAATATGAACATAAATCCAAAGGGGACACCAAAGTCGGGCCACATAGTTTTTATCCTATCTCATATGACCTCCCATGTTTTTTGGGAATCAAAATATACTGTACCATGAGTTTGACTTACCATTACAATAGAACATCTATAAAAATAAACTAACATGTGTTAAATGTTGTCACACGATTACAAAAGGTTCAGACCCAATAATATGTACCTAACATGTGTTAACATGTGTTATTATTAACATGTGTTATCCCATCTCATATGACCTCTAATGTTTTTTGGGAATCAAAATAAACTGTACCAGGAGTTTGACTTACCATTACAATAGAAGATCCATAAAAATAAACTTGTGTTAAATGTTGTCACACGATTACCCTTTTTTTTATAATTGTGTCAATTTTGAAGTTTTTTTTATGCCTAATGATATTTGAGTGTTCTGGGTAGGTTTTATTTTTATTTTTTTTGCCGTGCTAATAGTCTTTTTAATTAGATCTGATAACACATGGTACACTTCTTTCTTTCAAGCCAAATTGATAAACTCATGTTACCTTTGCAAACAACCGAATAAAACAATTTAAACAGTATTTAACCTATTAGGCTACTGTGTCTAAGTTGTTGATGTTGGCACAGCCACTTGAAGGGACAAGCATTAGGCATAATCCAGATATATGATTAACAAATGTTACTTATGTCAGGACATAACCCATGTTAGTTTGCTCTATGTGTTGGCTATCTAAACGATCAGCGTCATGCTTTCTAAACCATCAGCGTCATGGGTGTCCATTTTGAAAATGAATGCAATTTGTTATTATGTAAGTTGTTGATTTTGGTGTGCACATCAACTTGAATCTACATGCAATACTAAATGTTGTAACATGATACGATACGGTTCAGGCCATTAGTATGTACCAACCAGTAACCTGGCTCATGCATTACTAATAGGAACTTAAATCAAAAGGGGACACCAAAGTCGGGCCACATAGTTTTTATCCTATCATGTGTTAACATGTGTTATTCCTAACATGTGGTATCCTTTCTCATATGACCTCCCATGTGTTTTGGGAATCAAAATAAACTGTACCAGGGGTTTGACTTACCAATACAATAGAACATCTATAAAAATAAACTAACATGTGTTAAATGTTGTCACACGATTACAAAGGTTCAGACCAAATAATATGTACCTAACATGTGTTAACATGTGTTCTTACTAACATGTGTTATCCCATCTCATATGACCTCCCATGTCTTTTTGGGAATCAAAATAAACTGTACCAGGAGTTTGACTTACCATTACAATAGAACATCCATAAAAATAAACTAACATGTGTTAAATGTTGTCAGATGATAAGATACGGTTCAGGCCATTAATATGTACCAACCAGTAACCTGGCTCATGCATTATTAATAGGGAGTTACTAATAGGAACTTAAATAAAAAGGGGACACCAAAGTCGGGTCACATAGTTTTTTATACATCATGTGTTAACATATGTTATTCCAAACATGTGTTATCCCATCTCATATGACCCCCCCCCCCATATTTTTTGGGAATCAAAATAAATTGTACCAGGAGTTTGACTTACCATTATAATAGAACATCCATAAAAATAAACTAACATGTGTTAAATGTTGTCACATGATAAGATACGGTTCAGGCCATTAGTGTGTACCAAGCAGTAACTTGGCTCATGCATTACTAATAGGGAGTTACTAATAGGAACTTAAATCAAAAGGGGACACCAAAGTCGGGCCACATAGTTTTTATCCTATCATGTGTTAACATGTGTTATTCCTAACATGTGTTATCCTATCTCATATGACCTCCCTTGTGTTTTGGGAATCAAAATAAACTGTACCAGGAGTTTGACTTACCAATACAATAGAACATCTATAAAAATAAACTAACATGTGTTAAATGTTGTCACACGATTACAAAGGTTCAGACCAAATAATATGTACCTAACACGTGTTAACATGTGTTCTTACTAACATGTGTTATCCCATCTCATATGACCTCCCATGTTTTTTGGAATCAAAATAAACTGTAATAGGGGTTTGACTTACCATTACAATAGAAGATCCATAAAAATAAACTAACTTGTGTTAAATGTTGTCACACGATTACCCCTTTTTTTTATAATTGTGTCCATTTTTTAAGTTTCTTTTTATGCCTAATGATATTTGAGTGTTCTGGGTAGGTATTTTTTGTCGTGCTAATAGTCTTTTTAATTAGATCTGATAACACATGTTACACTTCTTGCTTTCAAGCCAAATTGATAAACTCATGTTACCTTTGCAAACAACCCAATAACAACTATAAAACATAATACATATTACATATTCTGATAAATAACATACACATTAAGGACACAACTACAAAGAACTCTTTTAAGGACACAACCACATTAAGGACACAACCACAAAGAACACCTTCAACCCCTTCTTCTCTGTACACACTGGCCATCCTCTCTGACCGTCTCTGGTCACCTTTTGCCTATAACACATGTTATTATAGTTAAACAAAGAGTCTATCAAAATGGTCAATCTTAAGAAAATGAGTCTATCAAAATGGCCTTCCATCACCGGCGAGTCTATCAAAATGGCCTTCCATCACCGGCGAGTCTCCCCACTGGCTACCTGTGAATTTTAGGAGAATGGAAGAAGATGGAAAGTGGGTGGAATGAAGTTGGGAGGAGATGGAGTAGAGAGAGGAGAGAGAATGTATTATTATGGTGAAGTTGATAAGAAAGATGAGAAGAAGAAAGAAGAAAGAAGAGAAAAGGATGAGGTGTCTTTGAAGAAGAAGAAGAAGAAGAAAGAAAAAAATTTTTGGTGGTGCAGGTTGTTTGAAGAAAAAGAAAAAAGAAAGAAGAGAAAAAGTAGAGAGAGGAGAGACTTGATTGATGGGGAGAGAGAGTGTGAAATTGATTTACCCAAACTACCCTTTTTTGGATTGTTGTGTAATATAATATTGTTTCTCTTTCCAGAAAGTCACACAATGGATCTCAACCATTGATCTATTTACATGGATGGTTGAGATCAGGTTTCCAAAGTTTTCCACTTTAGAAGGGTTTTCCATATATCCCTTCCCTATATATATATATATATACTAGCAGGGAACCCGCGCGTTGCGGCGGAGTCAACAATACAGGGCGGAAATGTAATTCAAACTTTAAAACGATTAAAACAATCAATGTGTAAGGCGTATGTTTGTATGTGTGTAAGCACATGTGCGTCGTAGTGGGGTAATTTTTTAAAAGCTACAAGGAGACATGAGAGCATTCTACGTTTTATATACCATATGCATGTTAACCTACATGCTGGTAAAAAAAATGAAAGTAGCAGTTTGACTCATTAGCAACTATTATTATACTAATTGTCCTATTCAATATGTTGAAAGTGCCAAATCCAGAGAAATTGCCGAGGAAAAGAAAGCATAGGGACCTTCATAAGATCCACATTAGGAGGAGGTTGGAACGACTCATATGTAATCAACCTGCAAATAAGCATACCCATAATTTTTTCCACATAATAAAAGCAATGCAATACAACTATCAAGTGCACCATAAATTTCTATCAGTGGCATCAGAAAGTGAAATTGAAAGTTAGATTAGTTGAAAATATTCCACATAACACATCCCAACCTGAGAACTTTATAGACGTGCACAGATCGTTTTTTTTCTAGGAACCGAACCGGTTCGTGTCCGAACTGGTTTTGGTTCGGCCCCGGTTTCGCCGGTTTGAAAAATCGGTTTCAGTTAAATTGCTCGACATCACGATACTCGATTTTTTGTTTGTTTATCAATCATCTAGTGATATATTATACAGCACGATAGAAAGTTAATCAAACTTTTAATCACATTCGGTTAGATTGCTCGACATGAGATTTACAAGGTGATGTGGTCATTCTATATATAGCTCCTGATAATGAAACCGACATCGTATTTATAAACACACTTTTAAGCTGCCATTCCTCTTCCAGTTGCATACAATGATCCAAGAGTTGCATTAATTTCAAAAATATACTAAACAATACCAGTAAATCAAAAGGATCAAGCTTAACTTTCAAGGTAACGAACCACCAACGTAAAGAATTATATAAATTTTAGAAAAAAAAAATTAAAGTTAGTATATCGATTTTTTTATTCAACAGCCAGATGTGGAGTATATCATGGCGTGTTGTTGCTGCACACACAATAGAACAATATAAATACATCTATTAATTTGATTCCCATAAGATAGCTTTATGACTGTAGAGTCGAATATGTCCAATGGTTGTGTGTTGCTCCAAAGCATCCATGTCGGATATAAAAAAGCTACTCTAGATTGTAAATAAAAATAAGTGTCACAATTTGATATTTGAAATAGCAGGTATGTCATATAGTTTTTACTTTTTACAGGTCAGCAATTATATATTTTTTTTCATTCCATAAGAGTTAAATTTATTTTAACCCATCAGTTCTAACCTGAACCATAATAAACATTTCTTGAAACAGGCCAATCTGATAGGGACCCATTTAAACAAGGGGCCCGCTCTGACCCGAACTATAATGACCTTTTTAAAACGACTCGTTCTGAACCGAACCCATTCTAACCTGAACCTATCTTGACCCGTCACCCTGTCTGAATTATAATGACTATTTCCCAGCCATTAACAAATTTTATTGTAGAGGTAAAATCGTAAAAGAACGTTAATCATCTAATATTCACTGCGTACAAGTAGCTTGAACAACCTGCAAACATCAAACACTCTTTTTGGTACAAACATTAATGTGGAGCTTTTTTTCAAGTTAGCAGTAGGACACCAAGTTTGACTTTACACTGGAGATAGTTACTTTTTGAAAGTTTTTGAACTGCGACTACCATTAACCAAGTCAATTACAATTACAAATACCTCCGCTAATCATACAACGTAACTAAAACAAAATTATTCCGTTCAAATAAAAAAACTAAAACAAAATTACAAAACAACACTGAAAAGCCTACACTCTTAATGTAGAAATCAACTGGGCACCATAGAAATAAAGTCAGTATATGGCCAGCAGAGAAAGTAAGTAGGTGGTCCTTTCACCAAAACATTGATGATTCAGAAACAACTTTATGAAATATGAGGTTTGACTACCCTAAGTCCGATTTCATAAAAAAAGTGAGAGAGAGAGAGAGGGGAGAGAGAGAAAGGACATACGCGAGTTTGCTTTCACCAAAATAGAAATGACTTCGATTTTTCACTATAATGAGTGTACCTTTTTGGGTAAAGGTTAGAGTATGGGTATACTTTTTTGCGGTGTGTATATATATATATATATATATATATATATAGAGAGAGAGAGAGAGAGATTTGAATATAAACCTATGTGATCTCAGAAAAATAGCCTATTGTCGGACATGAGCCTAGAAAATGTGTATGATAGTTTTATTTGCCGTGTAAAATAAGCAGTTCGAAAAACGAACGCAATCTATGATGCTCGCTTTCTTTAATGTTGAATGATAAATAAAAATATAGCACATGATAAGTAGTTGAGTTTGGTTGAAAATCTTTGACCATAAACCTAACTATGGAAAATATATCAAAGTTTACTAAGTGAATGGGTCAAAGCTCATTAAAACAAAATACATCTTTTAGTGAAAATTATTCTGCCTTTCTACACAAATTTGGTATGCCTTAAATCATTAATGCAAACAATGGTGTAAGTATTAACTGAAAGCAATGTTTAAGGCACCCCAACCCATGAATTTATGTACCTGTTTGCACACAATGACAGTTGTATGTGCAGTAAAAGACTGGCATGAGAGCTGACCTAGAGCGGACCTGTTTTCACATAACACGCATCACTGCTTCGAAGCCTTGAGGCAAATAATACACAAATAAATAGTTGACAATTTGATGACATCAATCTTTCAATAGGGTCAAAATAATCACATTTAGAGCTGTTAAAAGAAATATGAAAATTGAGAAAATTATATCAGCTGATAATTATATCCCGGATGATTAGATATTCATATGAAACTGTTTATAAAAGATAATTATATTATATCAGCTTCAAGTTACAATAGTTAGATTGAAATGCAAATCCAACAACACATACGATTAGACTTTTAGAGTATTTATTCGTCCAAAAAAGCATATAAATATCATTCCTTGGGAAACTTTGCATTATAACTTTATCACAAATACATGAAAAGTCTAATATTAATACCATTACTGAATCATACATAGATACTTGTTTCATCAGCATCATCAAATTCTGAATCAGTTTCAATTTCTAAATTAGAATCCCAACGATCTTTCTCGTCAAAGTCCCAAAGAACTCCTACTTGGTGTGTGTCACTATCCTTTCTTCCGGATTTCATACTTTGAAAAAAAAATATAAGACCTTACTAACATTAAATGAACCGGGATCCAAAAAAGAAAAAAGAAAGTTATGGACGGGTAAGCTACCAAATAGGAACACATAGTATATATAATTCAAGTCAAACTACATAGTCCATTTTTTATTGAAAACAGTCAGAACACAATTTTCATGCTGCTAGGCTCACTCACTATTAGAACCCTCATAACCATTTCATTTTAGGTAAACCAAGATGAACAAATTTGATGACAAAAATAATAAACCATCAGGAAGCTAAACCTTAAGTTGCTTAACAGGTAAAAAGTTGATGGCTTTAACTTCTAGTTAAATAATAGAATTACATAGTATAATGTATATCATGACACCATAGTAATGAATCCATTGTATGAAGTCGGGACATAATAACTAAACCATCCAAAGTAAGGGAATATACCAACCGCTCAAGAAATAGTGTTCTTGGAAATGTTTTCTAGCAGTTGCTAGTCATCCTAGACTATTTTTATTTGCTTCTGCATATAAAATAGTTTATCATTGTTGAGTGAAAACTATAACCAAACCAACATACTAACACACAAAGTTAGAAATATGTCTTTATACATACTAATGTACTGAGAAAATCGAATGTAGAAATAAGGTTTTACCTAGTTCGTCAAACTTGAACGATTGTTCTCGGATCTTGGTTGCCTGAAAGTTGGCTTCTCTAAGCGCCACCGTCACCGTCGATTTGAAGTGGAGAAAAAAGAAATTATTGTTAAACTTGCTGAAAACTATAATAAATCATCAATTAATCACTGAATCAAGCAAATAGTCCGATTACTCCTAAAACTTTACAAATTATCGAAAACAAAGCGAACCTACAAATCCTACTGATTTCTCATCTAGTTCTTCAGACTTTCAAGACAGCCAGGAACCAAACCTGCAAGCCGTAAGCCTAACACCCCATAGGCTTTTTTTTGGTTCAAAAGGAATAAACAAAAAGCATTTTTGGTATTAATTGTAAAAGACAAATGTATTTTTAAAACCATATCTACAAAAGAACAACGGTTATTTCTTAAAATTACAAGATGCAGGTTACAAAGTTAAAAAAAAATTGCTCTTCAATTTCAAAAATGCTAGAACTGGGGTATTGATTGAACCTAATGAAATGTCACAACTATGTAAGAGAACTTTAATACCACATTAGGCTGGCCCGTTTTGACATGTTCAATCTCAATGATCCACACAATTCTCAAGAGGTGGAGTGACGAAGAACATGCCATAGCGGTTGACGACCCAAAGTAATGGTAGATGAAAAAAAGACGAAGAACTTACGGGCGTAACTGATGGAGTCCTGCTCTGAAAATCCTAATGGTCCATCGATTGTTGGCCACTCAGGTTAGAGAGATGGCGATGATCTAATGTTAGGGTTTAGGTTTGGGTTAGGGTCGAGGTTTGAGGACGGTGGCTTCCGATGGGATCAGAGATATAGATCTGAGTGTCTGTTTAGGGTTTCTTCATAGAAAGAAAGGGAGAGAATGAAAGCGTCAGGGTAGAGTTTTTATTGAAGTTTTGGTGGTGAATATTTGTTTAAATGGTTTGGTTATACAGAGATTGGGTATCAAGGTTTGGATTGATGACTTGGTTTATATCAGCCATTGGATGATGTGGTTTCCAATGGTTGTGATTTGTTGATGGGTGATCTGTGTGGTAGCTAGTGTTAACCAATGAGATGGAAGTCAAAATATGCTTTAAGGGTTTTCAAGAAATCTATCATACCATGCTTTAAAGATTTGTACATTATGTTTTAGGAGTTGTACAACTCTTAAAATGTGGCAAATGACCATTTCTGCCCTTCCTATATGCTTATTAATATAGTATAGATATATATATATATATATATATATATAGAGTGAAGATCTTGTACAAAGTGTTTTTTTTTGTAAGAACTGTGAGAATCAAATGAGGGTATTTTTTTATTTATTTTTTTTCGATTTTTTTTTCTCATATTGTTAAACATGTATTATAGTATTGAAAACTAAAAAAAATAAAAAAAATTTGGTGTAGAGTAATTACATAATTACTCTAGTGTAAACTAATGTTTTTACTTTAATGACGTAATTACACTAAAAAACAATTTTTTTTTTATTTTTTTTCGTATTATTCATCTAGAAAAGATGTTTAAGCACATGGGAAAAAAATTCTAAAAAAAAATAAAAATTTTTTACCCCCTTTTATTCTCACAGTTCTTACCAAAAAAACACTTTGTATTTGATCTTTATTCTCTCTCTCTCTCTCTCTCTCTATATATATATATATATATATATATATATATATGTTTAGGTTCCTGTACAAAGGACATTTTTCGTACAAAGTGTGAGAAGTCTATGTAGCCATTGTGTTTTAGATTTTGGCTATGATGTTGTCGATTCATTTTGCATTGTATTATATAGAAAAACACCAAACATAACAATTTAAAACACAATCAAATGTATTCTAGACATGAAAGTTAAAACACGTTCATTACTTTCTTCGTATGGTGTTTTAGATTACATGTCTAAAATACATTAATTAGTGTTTTAAATTGTCAAGTTTTGTGTTTTTCTATATAGTACTATGTCAAAAGCATATAAAACATCATGCCTAAAATGTGAAACACAATGGCTATATAGACTTCTCACACTTTGTACGAAAAATGTCTTTTGTACAGGAACTTTACCCTATACATACATATTAGAGTACACCCCAGAAGCGTTCCGGGGTTAAGAAATATAATATGACACATCAAGATAATTAATGACTTGCCTATACATGATTAATGAATTTCTCTGAACATGTGTTTTTTTCCTGTATGAACAAAATCCCACAAAAAATAGTCGTTTTTTTTCTCCGTTTTTTATATAGCACCATGGTACTCATTGGAAAGATAATAAAACGCTCGTTGATTTGGTGTAATTTTTTTCTTTAAAAAAATCTCGTAGATAAAAGATATCAACGTTTAAAAATTATAGAAGGAAACATAAGAGAGAAAAATCCAATTTTATTTTTAAACTTTTTTTCCCTAAAATTACTCAATGTCATATGCCATCCTACATAACATTCTTAAAGGAGAGAATGACTATATAAGTGCTATGTAAGATTTAGCCATTTGGAATATATATATATGTATGTATATAGATGTATATCAAACTAAATGAGAGCGAGCTCGTATTTATAGGTGATATAATTTATGGGTGATATACACCGCCCTTCGAACAAGTAAAACGGTTAGCTTAAATATATGAGATGTTTCAATTAAATGAAAGCACATCCTTTAGAAATGCAACTTTTACAAACGATTGTCAATTTACATCGCACCAAGTTAAACTTAAAGTGTCAGCAAATCTCTCTTTTCACACCCCCAAATTATACATAATCTTAAAGATGAAAGTTGGTGAAAGCGACCTTCATAGTTACGTGCTTATTCTTAGTTACGAACTTTTATATGCATTGTTTACGAATCGTGTGTCAACCACCATTCGTTCAAGCACAGTTCATAGAGCGCCTACCTTTTAATCACGTGTTCGTGCGTTCGGGTCCCACGGATGGCCTTTTTCTCGCAGTTGTATTTAATCTTACCGGGTTAGATACGTATCTTTCAGGGTTCAGCGTAGACAGTTTAAATTCACGCTCACCATAACGTTCTCGAATATTAGTCCGGTTAAAAACAATAATCTTAATTCGTTTACTAAAAAACGATTTCCTTACGTGCTTGTTCTTAGCTATGAACTTTTTAATGCATCGTCTATGAGTCTATATCGACCACCGTTCGTTGCAGCTCAGTTCGTAGCGTGCCTACATTTTAACCACGTGTTCGTACGTTCGAGTCCCATGGATGGCCTTCTTTTCGCAGCCATATTTATGTTTACCGGGTTACATACGTGTTCGCGGGGCAACGCCCGCAGGGCAAATACTAGTTGGTATTTATAATTCCTAGTTGTTGCATGGTCAAGAATTACAATAGTTAGCTTACACAATGAAAGCAAAAAAGTTTCAACATATTCCTTAAACAAAAATAAAACCCAACAAATTCTTCACAGGTGTTGAACATTTCTGTGTCGTTATCCATTGTTGCACCCCACACGTGATTTTTGTGTCGCTAACGACGTGTCTTCATCCATTACCATTTGATTCTAGTTCTGGTAACTTCCCTACATGGGAAGGCACCGACATACTCATCAATAATCATATTCCAGCACAAAAGTTTGACTTTAAGTCAAAACCAATCCCACCTTTTTTGGTCTTGAATCAAATCAAAGTATGAAACCGTCTACTACGTATGAGGTCTCTCTACCTGTTCTTTGCGTGAGTAAATAGTGTTGTCTAATAACGACAAATTTTTTCGTAGAGTTTTAAGATTGTCGTGTTTTATTTTCATATAATGATGTGACAACAATAGGTTAGGAACATTCAATATGTTGTTGAGTACATATGATTTTAGTTCTTGTACATTTAATATGTCATTGAGTACATATAGCCTGATATGAGTACTTGAGTTATTTTGACCTATTTTATTCTAGACAGGAATTTAATATAACTTACGTTATAAATATTATGTTTGATTGAAATTCGCGGTTTAATTTTAATTTTTTATGTTTTTGATTAAAAAAATGATCTTGACAAACTATGCCTAAGATGGGAAGTTGGTGGATTGATCGACCAAATTGACCAATAGTGGTTTTGAAGGCTTGAAGGCTCAAATATATGTGATTAATGTTTTTAGGTGTAATAAAATTTGCCGTTCAAGAAAAGGTATATGAAAATGACAAAATGGAAGCTAATAGTTGATTTTGAATTTGGAGCTCCATGAATTTCAAAATGTGTGCAATCCTAGGGTTGAAGGACCTCGTTTAGGACATGTTTTATTTTAGATTGAGTGAGGGGATTTTACCAGTTGTGGACTTCCTCCTTTTCTGGGCGGATGGGCCAGCTCACCTTCTGTTTCTTAGACGGAAGGGTGATCCATTTGTTAGTGTGATCCCGGGTTGAGTGTCCAGACCTTTGTAGTTCAAATAAAATAGTTGATTTTGAATAAGCATAGTTGAATGGTCATGTAGATGATAAAACTAGTTAGAGCATTAGTTAGTTGTAATTTATGCCAAGTTAAACGTAAGTACTAAAACCGAAATGAGCCGTAGGTGTTCAAGCATATGTGGTCAAGGATTGACCATTTCAGAACTAATTTACGAAGTACATTTAGTTTCCCTAAACAAAGTATAGATTAAAAAGTACATTTATAGGGATTTGCGTGTACTAAGTTGCCAAACTTTTTAAAATCGATGCAAGTGGTAATTTTGTAAAGACATAATGTGAATACGGTTGTATGCTTAGTTAAATGTGTAGTATATTAATTCTAGACACTATATATGTTATAGGTTGTGTGCTAGTGTATGATTAAGGGGTGCAAAAAAAATTAGTTGAAAGTTTCATTAATTCCCTAATTGCGGTATTTGCTTTAAAGAGCTTGAGAGCATCTAATTCGTAATGCACTGAGAACTCGTTCTTATAAGTGTATACCTGCCTACCGAATTGAGGACTTGATCTTCATAACTTTAAATTTGAGGTCGTTTTATCCTCTTGGTTTAAAAAAGACTAGATATATACTTGCATATATGGTTACGAAGGATTGATGTTGAGTGGATTATGTTGTACTAAACAATTGATTTAGTAGAGTTCCCATTTATAGTTGTGCACAAATCCTAACTTCTTAATCTCAGATTTGTTTGATTAATGAGTTGAATTATATTATTGCATAAGAAGATGTGGAATAACTTTATTTCTATGCCTAAATGAATAGTTGAGGTGTAGTCTTCTACACTTGACCATCATATGGATCATTCTCCGGTTCTACAACTGGACCGTTGTCCAGTTTAACCACCCGAACCTTTTCATCTTCGACCACTTGTGCGTTATTTGGTTCGACTAATTCGGAACATATTTAGGTACATCTTGTGGAAGCGGTTTCGAATTTGAGAAAATGTTACGACGCCTGTTATTCAAGCTGTTGGCCATCTTTAAGTTGATATAAAATGTGTTTTGGTGCAACTTTTTTGGAGTGTATGGGTTTTTTACATATTAAACAAACATGAAGTTAATTTATCTTTTACCCCTCAATGTAACATTTAACTTAAAAATAAACAAAATTAAAATTAAAATTACACTCAGGGGGATAGGGGGCGTGGCCATAACTGCTTGGAAATTTATCTGGAAGGGGAGGCGGCACAGTGTAACCGGTGTTCCCCGCTCCACTGACCCTCCATATCAGCTCGCCTAAACCATAACACCTAGCCATAAGAAGATGAAAACGGCGAAGGGAACCGGGAGAGTTGGATAAATTTTTTTGATTTCCGTTGGAAATTAGGAATAGATGGACTGTCTATAGGACTCGTTTTATTAACAGGATTTATCACTACTTTAGCTACTTTAGCGGCCTGGCCTGTTACTCGGATTCTCGATTATTCCATTTCTTGATGTTAGCAATGTACAGTGGTCAAATAGGATCATTTTCTTCTCGGGACCTTTTACTTTTTTTCATCATGTGGGGAGGAAAGAAACGTCTCTACTCAGCCACAAAATTTATTTTGTACACGGCGGGGGGTTCCATTTTCTCTTAATGGGAGTTCTGGGTGTCGGTTTATATGGTTCTAACGAACCAACATTAAATTTTGAAACATCGGTTAATCAGTCGTATCATGTGGCTTTGGAAATCATATTCTATATTGGATTTTTTATTGCTTTTGCTGTCAAATTGTCGATTCTACCCCTACATACATGGTTACCAGATACTCACGAGAGGCCCATTACAGTACTTGTATGCTTCTAGCCGGAATTTTATTAAAAATGGGAGCGTATGGATTGATTCGGATTAATATGGAATTATTACCACACGCTCATTCTATATTTTCTCCTTGGTTGATGATAGTAGGCACAATACAAATAATCTATGCAGCTCACAACCAAACCTTACAATTTTAAAGTCGGGTTTGGGTCGGGTCGGGTCGGGTCAGGAGATATATGGGGGATGAAATCACTCATTTAGAGTGGAGGGAGTGGGGCTTGAAGAGGAGGCGGGAACACCGCCCCCTTGGGGCGGGAGAGAGCAGGCGGGAGGGAAGGGCGGTGAGGGAAGGAATGGCGTGCGGGGAGAGGTGGAGGTGAAGGTCACTTGTGGGTTGGTTGCTTTTCATTTGACCGTTGCATATTAAAAAAAAATTAAAATTTTTTTAAAACAACCGTTAGCCAATGGTAATAAAGAATTTTTTTTTAAAATCTTTATATATATATATTCAAACCTACACTCTTCTACTCAAACCCACACTCTCCTATTTTTATAAAATCCTCTCCAAACTCTTTTTTTTTAATTACTTGCAAGATGTCGGACCAAACTTCAAGTTCGTCTGATGCGTTCGATGAATTCGCTTTGGCCTCCTCATCCGACGACGGCGCGGAATTGATAATGGCTACCGTTCAGACACTCGTTAAAGTTGTAGTGGATGATGATGAAGCGACCTCGGAACCCAAGCGTGAACGACAAGCCGCAAATGATTTATTGGTACATGATTACTTCTCGCCCGAACCAAGATACGATGAAAAAACTTTTAGGCGGCGTTTTCTTATGAGTCGTAATTTATTTATAAGAATATCAAACGATTTAAAAAATAATTAAGAATATTTTCAACAAAGGCCCGATGCGCGTGGTGAGATGGGATTTACCACGTTTCAAAAGGTCACAGCCACGCTTAGACACTTGGGTTACGGGCAAAATTCCGACATAATGGACGACTATCTAAAGATGTCGGCCCGAACGGCTAGGGAAACTCTCCACTATTTTTGTTCGTACGTCATTGAACTATATTTAAAAAAATATTTGAGAAAACCTACGTTTAGTGACGTACAACAACTTTTGGAATTCCACGAAGAAAAACATGGTTTTCCTGGGATGCTCGGGAGTTTAGATTGTATGAAATGGGAGTGGGAACTTTGTCTAACTGCATGGCAATGTCAACACTCGGGAGTTTAGATTGGTTGCTTTTACATATTAAACAAACATGAAGTTAATTTATCTTTTACCCTTCAATATAACATTTAACTTAAAAATAAACAAAATTAAAATTAAAATTACACTCAAGGGGATAGGGGGCGTGGCCATAACTGCTTGAAAATTTATTTGGAAGGGGAGGCGGCACAGTGTAACCGGTGTTCCCCGCTCCACCGACTCTCCATATCAGCTCGCCCAAACCATCACACCTAGCCATAAGAAGATGAAAAGGGCGAAGGGAACTAGGAGAGTTAGATATATGGGGGATGAAATCACTCATTTATAGGGATGATAATATTTGACACGATCCAAAACGTTGTTGAAAATAATTAGTTGTGCATTGTTATATCTAACACGTTAATAAACATACAGTGTTCGGGTTGAACCGCTTAATTACACAGGTTGTGTTCGGCATAACCTCTTTGTGTTGTTTAATTAAAGTAAAATGGAATTTATTAATCCCACCTTTTTGCAGTTGGCCGATAATAATCTCACCTGAGTTTATTCTTCCCACCAGTCCCACCTTTCAGTCATTTTGCTCTCAATGCACCTCCCGTTAACTCACACTAACGTCGTTAGCTGAAACTCACAATTCTAGGCGATTATTCACTGGATTTGAAAGAGGGAATCGAGACGAAGATATTGGTATGTTCAATTACAGAAATAAGCATGGTTCGTCAGTTGTAGGTTGATGTTCTCCTCGGATGGATGACCGGAACCGACGATCACCAACCTATTCACGACCACTTTAATATGGGTGGTGGCAATATGTTTCCCAATACGTATCGTCGACGACGATCATCTCGGGAAACACATCAACCAACTACACACCCACCGACTACACACTCACCAACAACACACCAACCAACTACACACCCATCGACAACACATCAACCAACTACACACCCACCTACTACACAGCCTCCCCTAACATTTGAATATTACGAGCCACAACTTCCTGATGATTTGCCATGGAAGAATTGATTTACGCACATGATTACACAATGACTCTACTACAACTAGGAGCAATACGGGTTGAAGATGTTGTAAGAGTGCCGGAGCGTGTCAATCATCCTATAGTGCAAAACCCACCTGTTACGGTGCAAAACCCACCGTTACGGTGCAAAAACCCCCCAGACGAAGGTTATGAAATTGATCCCAGGGCCGAATACGTAATTTATTCGGATGAAGAAATGTCTTTCCCGACACCCGAAAGTGAGGGATATCGATACGAGAGGTTGGACAGCGTGATAGTGATCGTGACGTTTCTTCATCCGAGTCAATTGCGTATTCTTTCTTTTTTAGATATGTTTAAGTAGTATTTTAATTAGGTTTATGTTTATGTTTAATTAATGTTTTAATTAGGTTAATTATGTTTGTATTTTTATTGTTAATTTTTAACTTTAATTTTTTTTCTTTTAACGGTTACTTTCATTAACACTAAACATTAAACCTATTGCGCAACAATTGCCATGCCGCAACATGGTTGAAGTTACTCCCGTGTCATTCACATAGTCGGCGCACGTGACTAGAATTTCAATGTATTCTTAAAGATTAGGGTGCCACGCAATCGTGGCTTCAAATAGGGCGTTCCATCGGTTACGCTTAGCGAAGAGATCATACCACGTACTAACGAGCGAATCCTTGTTGCAGTCATTAGTGTCGGTTCTTCAATTGAATTCCACCGACACGTTGCGCCAAAACGATTCTCTCCGTAAACCGGAGGATGATTTGTGTGTTTGACTTCCATATACGTCCTCACTAACGCGATATCCTCATTTACATTCTATGAGACCATTTTTACGATATGATTAAATAGTTGGGAAATTATTATAATTTAACAGTCACACGACCTGATATACAATATGCAACAAACATTCTTAGCCAATTTGTTGCACAACCACGCCAATCCCACATGGATGCTGTAATTCAGGTATTACGATACTTGAAAGCTACACCCGGTCAAGGTATATTGCTTTCAAACAATAACTCTTTCAAACATGAAGCCTACTCTTACGCTGATTGGCTAGGATGTCCTATGACACGCAGATCGCGAACCGGGTACTTTATACGTCTAGGTGGCGCCCCCATCTCCTGGAGAATAAAGAAGCATTTTGTTGTCTCCCACTCTTCCGCTGAAGCAGAATACCGTGCAATGGCCGCCACTGTAAGTGAAGTTTTATGGCTACGATGGCTTCTTCAAGAATTTGATGTCACCCAAACAGGCCCGACTAAATTGTTTTGTGACATCCAAGCAGCGTGTCACATCGCGAACAATCCCGTTTTTCATGAAAGAACTAAACACGTGGAGATGGATTGTTATTTATTAGAGAAAGAGTAGTCTCAAATGAGATCGTGCCTTGTCCAATTACATCATCAATGCAACTTGCAGACTTGTTTACAAAGGCTCTTAACGGTGACCGCCTTCGTTTTCTACTTGACAAGATGGGTGTTCGAGACCCACACACGCCATCTTGAGGGGAGTATTAAAATTGGAGTATCATTGACTTACCATTTGGGACCCCTTTTATTTTCCCCTCTAATATTAGTTTCCTTTTTAGCATTCCTAGATTGATGGAGTAATTTATGTATCACATCTTATATATTTGTATTCTTGTATTGTATCATTGTAAAGTATCAAATCTGAATGTAAAGAACTTTTTCTCTGCAATCACGATACCAATTCATGAAATATAAACATTTTTTTTTTCAATTCTTCATTTCATAACTGTCAAATTACATTAAAACATGCAGACGGGTAACAAGTTGCGTCGACACACCTTTTTCAATCACAAAACCCAATCTACTAAACACAAACCCTTGCCCCCTGGAGTCGAAACATTGCTATGAATAACCCGTTGGACCCTTCTTAAGAAACGGATAGCTTCCGATGCCAAGGAGCAAAAGGTATCAAAAGCCAAGGGGACGAAAATATATTGGTTATCTTTGCAGGCTTTGGCGTGTTTTCCACTTATGATTTTGGTTTTGGTTTTGGTTTTGGTGTGATTTAGGTATTAGAAATTATGGTTTTATAGGGGTAAAAAAAGGTAAAAAGGTAACCGTTAGGTTGTAACGGTTAGAAAATTAATTACCGTTTGAAAAAAAACCGGTTACAATTTGAATTTAAATGAAAATAAATAAAAGAATCAGTGGAGTGCTGTCTCTAAAACTGTGTTTTAGTGAAGTGAATTAGTGAAGTAATACGAATTGCGAATTTATTAAAAAAATTCAGGGACTTTCCCCCTAACCTTAACTATTTCGAAAGAATAAAACCATACAAAATTTATTGCTCCAATAATGATAAGACTGCTAGATTTAGTGCCACGAACGGTTTAAAAAGTGGCTTCGATTGGAGTAACAAACAACCCACTCAGGGCCACCACAACCACACACACTCTACACGTATAGTTGTATCTATATCTATATTATTATTTGTGGCATACATCACTATACTCTTGTATTCTGGTACCCTCCCCCACTCAAAAAAAATCTTAAAATCCACAAACAAACTTCATATGATTGCATCATTCTTCCTCACTACTTCCCAGCCTTCCCTCATCTTTCACCGGAACAAATATCCAAGGTTTTTCATTATTATTATTATAATATCTTCATTCTTCAACATTTTCTTCATTAAGATTCATGGGTTTTGTTCCTTTTTTAACCATAAGTTTTGTTTGGTTGCAAAGAAAAAAAACTTGTAATTCACACAGTTTCTGATGAATTACACGTAGGATATTAATATTGTTCGATCAGTTAGTTTGGTTAATATTTTGTGTTAAAATGGAAGTTTTTTCTTTATCATTTGGATACAACAAATTGTAGAATGTTGTTGTTATCCTTATCGTAATTAAGGATGTTTACGGTTTGGTTTGGTCGGTTTTGACAAAAGTTCTGAGCCAAACCGCTAACTACAATTTTACAAAAGAAATGACAAACCAAACCGGCTAGGTTGGGTGGGTTGGCCGAACTGGCTAGTTTTACCTGTTTGCCGGTTTAACAGTTCGGTTTGACAGGTTGGATATATATATTTTTTATATTTTTTAAAAGTATTAGTTTGTATTAAAAATTTATAATGATAAAAATGGGATCTTAAACGGGCCAAACCGGCCGATTTGCTTCGTTCTAATTGGTTTGATTGGTTTCATCGGTTTATGAATAGTTTGATCTAGATTACTTCATGTTCATTTACTTATTTGTTTACGAGGGACCTAACATTCTAACTAAAGTTGACCATATGAATTATTGTGATTATACGTAAAGAGTAATATATAATATCTAATCATGTTTGGTTGTCCTAGATTCGTAGTGTATTATTCAAATAATAATAATAATAATTCACTTTATATTGAATCTTGAACTCAAATGGTCCATCTTTTTTGGCTTTCAGGAGTAAATGATGGGGCGTTTTTCGTCCATGTTAGGTGGGCTAGCGAGGACATTTTCGACTTCCAAACGAGGCAGGAATTCGAGTGAATGTGGTGGAAAAGAGGCTGCAGAAGCTATGGCAAAAGATGCAAAGAAGAATGAGATGATATTGAGATCATCTGGTACTGTCAACGCGAATGGGTCGAATAATTTCGCTTCTATTTGCTCGAAAAAAGGGAAAAAGGAGTGAATCAAGATTGTTGCATAGTGTGGGAGGTATTAACTATTAAGTCATAAAGATTACTTCTCTGTATCTCAATTTCATGAATTTATTTTAAAAATGGTTATTTTCACAAGGCTTAATAATAAAGGAATATAGTTAGCAACTCTTGTGTATTGGAGTTCACAAAACTCAAGATATCCGTCCAGGACGGACGAGATATTTTGTCTTGTAGCAGTTGAAGTCGCTGTATGAGATAACAACTTCAACCAAGACAAGACTCTAGAACACGGAACACAGGTCTGATATACTGACAACTCCAAGACACAGTAGTCGCTACTAATCCATAATTGAATTAAAAAATGACCGGTTTGTCATCAAACCTTATAAAAATAACCCATTTTTTTTTAAAAAAAAAGTCACTTGTTTTTCTATAGACTTGGTGATTAGAATGGTATCTTTTTTTGTAGGAATTTGGTGTCAAGAGGACATGATGTTTTGTGGAGTGTTTGATGGTCATGGTCCATGGGGGCATTTCGTCGCCAAGAGGGTGTGCAACTTGATGCCGGCGTCATTGCTATGCAACTGGCAAGAAATGCTAGTACAAGGTTCAGTTGATCAGATTGATAAAGAGATAGACAGATTCAATCTATGGCAGGATCTTTTGTAAAGACTTGTGCTGATGTAGATCAAGATCTAGAGCAATGCCGTAAAATCGATTCGGTTTACAGTGGAACCACGGCTATAACAGCCATCAGACAGGTAATTAAAGGTTTTTTTTTTTTTTTTCTAAGTTTTTATGAACTCAAACATAGAGATTTCAGGAGTGGTAACTATGCCGGGTTGGTGGTTGGTTGAGTCGTTGAATCTGGTCAGGACCCATATACTTATTTGTGTTAAAAGACGTCAATGTAAGTCCTGGACACACGTATAATCATGTAGCCCGAACACTACACGTATAACCTATTTATCAAAACATGTCAAATGGGTTGCTCTGTTGAAATCAAGTTGTAAACGTGTAAACGGCTTGACAGGTTGATCTGTTTAGTTAAATAGGTTGGCAGGTCCACCTGTTTAATTAAAGGTTCAACTGGTCAACACGAACACGACTGGGTTAGATGTGACAGCTCATAACTCGATTACTATCCATGTCGTTTCAGAAATTGACACCCTTATATCTTTGCATGTAACATTGTCATTTTCCAGGGTGATCATCTTGCTGTAGCAAATGTTGGAGATTCCCGAGCAGTACTCGCTACGCTTACTGATGATGGCGGCTTGGTTCCTGTGCAACTTACAGTTGATTTTAAGCCTAATCTACCTCGTGAGCACTCTCTGATTATATATATATGTGTGTGTTAGGGGTGTCAAGATTGACGGGTCAAACAAGTTGGGTAACAAGTCACTTTAGTATGAATCGCGTTGGCTTCCAAACACATTGTATTCATATAAATTTTTGCATACAACAGATAAAAAAAGACTACGAATTATAACTTGCATGACCCGCGTGATCCATTTCTCTTTTTAAGTATTTTTCTTATGAATTTGACCTGGGTGTAGGGGCTGTTTGGTTCACCTCTTAATGATTCATTAAGAGGTTCCCTCTTAATCGGACAGAGGTGGTGGTGTTTGGTTAGAAAAAACCCAGCCTCTTAATGGTTCCCATACAGACTTAACCATTCAGCTATTGTTCATTGCTGAAAGAAAAAAAATGACTCCCAAGCCCCTCACTCACATCTGCTTCCCCAAACCAAAACCCTAGTTCTTCCCCACTTCACCTCTTCTCCTCCTCCCTTTCTCACCGCCGCCCCCACCCTCCTCCTCCTCCCTCTCCGGCGCCCCAACCCTCCTTCTCCTCCCTCAGCTGCACCGCCGCCCCAACCCTCCTTCTCCTCCTCCGCCGCCCCAACCCTCCTCCTCCTCCCTCTCCGCCACCCCAACCCTCTTTCCTCCCTCGGCTAGCGTCAGTTGTCACCACAGGTGAGTTTTGCTTTTTTTTTTCTATTAAACAAAAATTCTTTTCTTTTAACTTTAGTTTATAGTTATGTTTAGTTTGTTTCTACTAAGGTTTATTTTTTTAATTTTTTTTTCTGAATTAGTTTATTTTTTCTAAATTTCTTTCTATTAGGTTTTTTTTTTTAATTTTTTTTTTCTGAATTTGGTTATTTTTATGAATTTGTTATTGATTATGATATTAATTTTTGAATTGGTTTGTGTTTTGGAAATGGATTGTTCTATGTTAGATAATTGGTAATGAAAAAAGATACATGTTTTGGCTCTGTTGTATGTTGATTGTTATTAATCAATCTATGTTTTGTTTGTGATACATATTATGGGTTGTTCTATGTTCGATAATTGGTTATGAAAAGATACATGTTTTGGCTATGTTGTATGTTGATTGTTATTAATCGATCTTTAGGAACTAATATTCAAAAAAATGGCGAAAGGATTAGGATTAATTGGAAGCAAGAAGGTGTTGAAAAAACCTTTCTTGAAGCATGTGTTCATGAAGTAACCATTAATGGACGTGAAGGAAGTAGTCTTAAACAAGCGTCATGGGAAACTGTTGCTTTCAAATGATTCAAGACATAGAGTGGGGTTCACAAGGTATTGACTATATGAATTTTTTACGTGGCCAGATTGCTAATCATTTGCTTTCAAATGATTCAAATTAAAATTGTATGCAGAGTTGTGTTATTTGTATTTGGATTTCGTATGTTGTGTTATTTTGTATTTGGATTTTCGTATGTTTTCATGGATTTATGTGTAATTTGGGATTTTCTATGACGTTTTGTATTTTCCTTTTACAATTTTTCATCAATCTGTACACAATTCAGAACTCTGACCAAACAGATACATTCATTCAGCACTTACTAGTTCAGAGGGGTAAAATAGTCATTCTGCACAGTCATTCAGAGATACAGCCAAACAACTCTTAATGGTTCAGCACTTACTGGTTCAGAGCCTCTTACCCATGTCAGACCTCTTACTGGTTCAGCACTTACTGGTTCAGCACTTGCCAAACAGCCCCGTAGTGTTTTTCATAACTTTGACTAAACCTATTGGTGAACAGAGGAGGTCGAAAGGATAGTTGAGAGCAATGGTCGAGTTTTCTGCCTAGATGATGAGCCCGGTGTGCACCGTGTATGGCTGCCAAAATGAGGAATCACCTGGCTTGGCTATGTCACGTGCCTTTGGCGATTACTGCATCAAAAACTTTGGTCTTATTTCCGTTCCTCAAGTCATACAACGACATATAACCATTCGAGACCAATTTATGGTT
>JAUTDX010003465.1:0-46181 GCA_030844895.1 Ambrosia x helenae | reverse complement strand
CAGACCGGGACATCACCTAATCATGCGCTATCCATACCAGTGTGCCCCGCCATGTCACCTGCCTACACCACATGGTGTTGGGCCATGCGGCTGGCTGGCTATACCCCAGGTTCCTCCCATCGGAATCCACCACGTTGACCGGGATGCTACTTAATCATGCGCGCACAATGCCATGTCATCCACAGCTTGTCCACCTAACCTATGTACCAGACCATGTGCACGCGGTCAAAAACACAAAGGCGGCTCTAGGAAGTGCATGTGCACCATCAGAGCGCCACATTGCTACCACCATCAACCCAGGTGCACGTGGTGAGTGCGAGTCAGGGTGCACTTGTTTAGTACCCCTCCTTGGTTGTTCCAACCATACAACTTTTGAGCATCGATATCTCATTCATCTTAGTTTTATTTTGAACGCAGTTTTCTTCGTTGTGATACTCTCACAATGTAGTACACAAACCCAAATAATCTACCTATATAATGCCTATATAAATACAATTATTTAAGTTCAAATTCAAATTTACTAAAAAAATCATTTTTACTAACCTTTCTCCAACACTTCTTTTTAAATCATTCTTACTACTAGTTTACAACTAATCAACACGTCTTTGGCCTCAAAACATTATAAATCAAATATAACCAACATCTAGAATCGAATATTATTGGAAACACCATAATGTTGTAGAATTCTTGTGGTTATGCGCTTGGACAAGATTTGAGTCGGGTCTGAAATTGGATCAGGTATGAGAAAATGGCAAATGAGAATAAAAATAACATAGCACAACTTAATCAAAAACTAATTAATAAAAGTAATCTATTGATTAATAGAACACTAAGATTCAAAACCTTAATTTAGCGCTAATTTAAAATTAACTAGAAGGCTTAGACAGTAACTTTGATTAAAACAAGGGTACACTTGAAAATAATTGATCGTTTGACGACAAAATTGCAAAAGAAGAAGTTGAGAACTTATGGTGGGCCTATCTACTTATAATAAAGGTGCTAAAATCTTAAAATTTTACTTTGTTGTGTGGGCCCAATGGATGTGGATACCGTTCCCTAGTATTCATTGGTCGTGCAAAAACAAACCAGTTTATGGAACCGGCCCGACCCGAATCGATCTGGGCCTGGCATTTTACGAACCACGTTCCGTCCCATATATGACCGGTGGTTCCCATCGATTCCATATAACATCCTCAGGACCCAACCCAAACCAAAACCGATAAAATCAAAGCAAAACCAAACCGGAATTGATTCACACACGAACCGTTTGGAACCGGTTCGTGCAATAAAAAAACCGTTCTGTGCACGTCTAGCATTCATGCATGTACATTAGTCATGTCGGGTCAGTGTGAGATTAGGCAATTAGCCAAGATTATAAAAGTGTAACTAGGGGCGGACCTAGCTCTAAGCAAGGGTCGCGCTCGCTGCCCCTTGATTTTTCGTGCGTAGTGGAAAAAAAATAATTTTTTTTACGATTTTTGAAAAACGTTACCTCTAAAACAAATTTTACGTTACTACTAAAATATATTTTATGTTACCCAAACTAAATTATACGTTTAGAGCATTCACAACTCATCCCCCATTCCCTCTCCCATTCTTAAAATTTAAGAAAAATCTCACAAAAAGTCACTCCATCCCAACCTCTATCCCCATACCCCATTTCTAAAATTTGCAAAAAACCTATGTTGAGTCCTCATATATGGGGTCTTCCATACTTCCCCCATCTCATTTAATAATAATAATATAATACAAAATTGAAGGTGGAGTGGTTTGATTTTGGTTGTAAAAAAAAAAGAAAATAAAAAAGCTAATAGGGGGTATGAATGGGGAATGAGATGTGAGAGACTTTGAAAAAGTGAGAGGCAAATTTAGAAAACTATGATTTTCCTTAAATTATATGGTTGGGGGATGAGGACGAGCTGTGAATGCTTTTACTCTAATAAATTTCGCATTGTCTTTCGAAAAATATTATCGAAACTTATACTAAATGTCACTGGTTTAAAGTCTAAACCTAGGGACCCAACCCAATTACAAACCCAAAGTCTAAAATCCTAAGCCAAAGCTTTAGTTTTTTGGTTATAATTACTTTTTATGCTATAAATTATAAGTTGTTTTTATTAGATTGATTATATAATTTTGAATGTAATTACTAATTAGTAACTCGGATGTTTGATTAATTGATTAGATTTGTGATGTCGTGAAGAAGCCTCCGAAAATGATGAAATTGGTTCAAGTAATACTCCAAATATGATAATAAGGATACACAAGTGGAATGTGTGACCTTGCTCGTGTAATTGTGGAAACGGGAGGAAAAACATACATTTTTTTCCTTTGGTTTTATCGGGTATTGAAGTTAGCACTGGTTTTGTCGGTTGCAACCGCAACCGTTGAGAGGTGTTTTTTTTCCTTCTAAAATGAACCTTATTCGACACGGCTTTACGCATTAGAATAGGTGAGGACTATTTGAACAATGTTTTAATTTGTGCGGTCGAAAGATAAACTTTTGATAAAGTAAAAGAAGATGACGTAATGACTCTATTCAAGCTTTCAAGAACCGAGAGGCGAAATTTATTAGGTATGTGTGTAACTTTATCTATACTATATTATAATGCATGAGGGAGGGGTATTTTAAGATACCCAAAAGTTAAGAACTAATATTTTATTAACAACCTAAAATGAGGTAAAATAGTCATTGAAACACTTTTAAACTTTAGTACTCATTTTAGTTACACTTTAATTCCCCTATTTTTAGTTAGTAGTTAACTTTTCTTCACCCCTACAAAACTATAATTCTTTTATTTAATCCTATCATAACTTTTAAACTATTATGTTTTAAAAGCATTTGAAAATAACGTGACAAGCTTCTATTTTTGTCGACGTTTTAATCGACCATAACTTTTTCGCACGTTAATATTATCTAAAAAATACACCACAAAAACAAGCATTATTCTCTTTAATTTGAATATAGGATTTCTATTACTTTTTAATTAAAAAACTTGATATGTTAAGTAATTAACAATGTCTATGGGTGAAAATAATTGAATTGTTTACCAAAACTAAACAAAAAACAGAAGAAACTAAATCAAAACAAATATTTCATGTATGCGTATATTTTTAGCTTTCATACTATCATTTTATGTATTTATACCTCCATTTCATATAAATATTTTAGCCAAAATTTGGTTATGAACCAAAATTAACTTAACCGAACTCAAAACTAACAATCTAACCAAAAAAACAACCAATTAAACGATTGGTAAATATGATCAATCAGCTGATGGCTTCGGTTTCGGTTAAGATTAATGTAGCATCCCACATCGGTTGAGAAGGAGAACAAACACTTCCTTATAAGGGGTGGGGGAACCTTCTCTACCAGACGCGTTTTGGCCAGTCCTGCGGGGGTGAGACCAATGCAAAACCGTGAGTCTGGCACCAGTCTGATACGGCGGGGCGGGCAAAGCGGACAATATCGTGGTACGGGTTAGCTTGGGCTGTTACAGTTGGTATCAGAGCCGGGGCCCGAATTGGTGTGCCAGTCGTGCTCGCGAGGACGCTGGGCTCCCTAAGGGGGGTGGATTGTAGCATCCCACATCGGTTGAGAAGGAGAACAAACACTTCCTTATAAGGGGTGGGGGAACCTTCTCTACCAGACGCGTTTTGGCCAGTCCTGCGGGGGTGAGACCAATGCAAAACCATGAGTCTGACACCAGTCTGATACGGCTAGGCGGGCAAAGCGGACAATATCGTGGTACGGGTTAGCTTGGGCTGTTACAATTAATAATCAAACTAAGCTAAATCAGGCACACCTTTAGAAGTGCATGTGTTACTTGTTGCATTGTGCAGACATCATTCTAAAAAACTAGAGCTTTACAAATATTTATGGTAATTTAAAAAAAAGACTTTTAAAATTTAGAGTTTTAGAACTATATAAGCATGTATAACAAATTAACAGAAAATGTGGAGATGATAACATCACATGACCTTTTTGTTTTTAAAATTCAAAACCTATGGGCTTTCCCGGTCATTAATTTCACCTAATTAAACCTAACAAAAAACTTAATCCTTTGCCACTGTCTTCTCTTTGTCAACCTCCATTTCCACTGCCACTTTTTATCGCTGCACATTTTATCTTTCTCAATGCTACACTAAGTTTACTAATGTTTCAGTCCATGTTCTTTTTTAATACTTTGATTATAATCTAACATGCAGTATTTAGTTATCGAAGTTTTTTGTTGTTGTTTAGGCAAGATCAAGATAAAAAATCAATGGTATTAGATCTAACACGCTTTTACGCTTTTATATACTTTGATTTTTACTGTTGTTCATCTGGAATTAACTATTGCGGTTTAATTTGAACTAACATACAGGGTTTGGAAGAATTGATCGATTGGTGGCCATAGTAGCTATGCATAGAGGTGATATTAAACTTGTTGTTTACGATATATTCATCTCTGTGGAGTATATCCAGGGGTGAGGAATAACCCAAAACAAACGTAACCAACCCAAATCATTTGAAAACTGAATTAACCAAACAATCGAATTAACTTAAAATTGGTTATTGGGTTTATATATCATTAGTTAACAAATTAAAAATTGAACATTTTATATATTCTTAGCTTCCATTTCAGGTATTTGTAGTTTTATACCCTCATTTCATGTACTTCTAAGGTGAGATTTTAGACAATTTACTGAACTGAACCGTACCATACATGCATTAAGAAAATGTTTGTATTTCCCGCCGCATCGCGCGGGCATCCTGCTTGTCTATTATCATATTGTTATTTTTATTTCGTTTACTTTGTATGAAACTACGGCGATTTTTTTTTTTGAAACGGTACTCCTAAATTTTTTTCTAAATTCACCACTGAGCGTAACGTTTTCAGATGGAAAGTCCTACGTTCAATTTCAGGATCTAAATTATGATTGATTAGGTTTAATTTAAGAATGAGTAGGGTTAGAGTATTATTTCGATTTTTAAAAATAATAATATAAAAAAATGTACATTCATCGTGTCCAGGCATGTACAGTTGGTCAATTGTCGTGTCTAAATCCTTAAAATTCGAAAGAAAAAAAAAAGCAAATTTTATAATAACCAGTGTTTTATGTTGCCTAAGGCTTAAAAAATTTTAAACTTCTCAAGACGGTCATGTGAGGAATTAATGATTTATGAACGTGAGTTAGTGAGTTTATATATTTCTACAAGTATGGTGGCCTATTCTTTGCAAGTTGTCTACAACCGTGTATTGATGGCCATTTATTGCCAGTCCCTCGGCCCATTTGGTTACAGCCTTACAGAAGTCAATGATAATATCTTGATATGGAATTTCAGCTTTGAAATAAATATGATATGATGTAAAAATATCAATGATAAATTCAAGTTTGATTTTATATTTCTACCGACCAAAACCGCCTTCTTTTGAGATGTTGGATCAAAAATGTTAAATGAAAATGTTACAAAAAGTATTACTGTATAATCGGGCATATGTAACCACCTACATGACTAGTCTGAGTATGTACTTCTGAACTGACTTTCTTATGGCTTGGCCGATCATGAGTGACTTCATGTCTTGCTATTTGTTTGCATTAGAGGGTGTGTAGTGGATTCATGTCTAAAAAAACTAAAACTTAAAAAAACCCTAATGGCGGCGTCTAGCCGGAATCCTATTCCGGCTACCATTCAGGCTAGATTAACAAGAGTTTTCGTCAACAATCTGCCAGATCGTTGTAGTGGGACTGATTTGGCAGAGGTTCTCAGAGGATTGGGTACGATCTTTGACATCTACATTGCTCGTAAGAGAAACAAGGAAGGTAAGAGATTTGGTTTTGTTTCGTTCTTGGATGTCAAGGATAGTAAAGAGTTATTGAAGGTGCTGTCAACGGTTCGTCTAGGAGATTTCAAACTGAAGTTTAACATTGCTAGATTTGTTCTAGAGGAGGGAGAGATTGATCAATCCAAAGGGATGGCAGAAGGTATCGTCCTGTTAACTCGGAAAGAAAAGGTCCACCGGTGAAACCTTTTACGTTTGCAGGGGTAGGCGGCAACAACATGTCATTCAAGGAAGCTTCATCGGGGGAGGCGATAGGAAAGACTGTGCAGGTAGATGATTCTGTTGAGGCGTTCACTTCCTTGCATGGGAGAACGATTTACGTACGTTTGAAGTCCCTCGAGGTGTTGAAGAATATTCGTGTAATCTTAAAGGATATGAAGCTTCAAGAAGGTGTGGTGAGATATATTGGGGGACTATCTATCCTGGTAGAATTTACGTCAAAAGATCATGCAAACATGGCAAAGGATGAGATGGTTAGCTGGTCAGAATTCTTTGACGCTCCTCTGTTGTGGGAAGGCCAGGCGATTCCTTTCGATAGAGTAGCATGGCTGAAAATTGTGGGCCTCCCATTAAGTTTAACGGATCCGGTGGTCTTAAATGATATAGGGAGCCTTTTTGGTTCGATTATTAAAGAAGCTGGTGTGGACGTGGAAGGGTTTGATTGTTCTTTCCATTATGTAGGTGTCGTTGTTAATCATGGTAAACTTATTAACGATGTTGCTTACATTAGATGGAGAGGGAAGTCTTTCAAAGTTTGGGTTTCAGAAATTGATAAGGATTGGGTTGGTAATTTTATGAAAGCTGAGGTAGCCGTCGATGATGATCAAGGGGAGAAGGAAGATACGTTCAGGTCACCGGAAAAAGTGATGGAGGAGACGCATTCACCGGTTACGGATCAGAATTTTGGAAATAATAAATTCGGGTCGGGTAGCCATTATGATGCAGTTAATGAAGATTCGGTTTCCAATTGTGTGGGGAATGTTTCTAATTCTTTGTCTCAAGTGGGTGGGTCCTTGATTGGTGACAAGGAGAATAATCAGGAAGCTTTTAATGAGAATGGGCAAATTCCTAGGAATTTAAAAGGAAGAAAAAGTTCAAAAGCTTTATTAATTTGGGTTTGGATCAATCCGGTGGATCTTCAAGTGGGAACCAAAGGCCCACTAAGGAGCCCAAGAAAGTGGATGAAGATTTATTTGGGCTGGACCTTTAATCTGGGCTGATGGGTCAACTGCAGGGAAGTCAAAGGATGCGAACAAGGTTATTATTACTAATAGTTTTGCTGTTTTGGCAGATGAGCCCATTCGGTTACTCGAGAAGAACAAGTCATTGCTGAAAGTTCAAATTCCGCTGTCCCTGGGAGGTCCAATTCCCAGCCAGTGGAGTTGGAAGTTGACAGACAGTGACTATGGGCCGAAAGCTAGGTGTCGAGCTTCATAATTTCCAAGACTTGATTCGGGACTCTATTTACAAAGAAGGGGTACAAGAGGTGAATAAATGAATTGTCTAAGCGTCAACATTCGAGGTATGGGGGTGGATGGGAAGGACGCTTGGGTTAGAGAGATGAGAAAAAGTAACGAGATTGATTTTTTAGTTATGCAAGAAACAAAAACTCAAGGTTTGGATAGACAAAGTATTGAGAGGTTTTGGGTGTTGGGTCGTGTGATTTTGAAGTTGTGGATCCTACGGGGCTTTCGGGAGGTTTGGTTTCAATTTGGGATAGGAGTAGTTTTGCGAAAGAAAGGGTGGTGAAAAACCGTATTTTCTTTTGGTGGGGGGCCGATTAAAAAAAGATAATAGCAAATTGAATGTGGTCAATGTGTATGGTCCGCAAAACAGATCTCAGAAAGCTGTGGTTTGGCAAGAGCTGAAGAGTCTCATGTACGGTAGTGAAGAGCTATGGTGTCTTATTGGCGATTTTAACACAGTTAGAAGTCCTGACGAAAGATTAAATACGGGTTTTAATGAAGCTATGGCAAAGGATTTCAACGAGTTCATTGATGATGCGGGCTTGGTAGAATATCCTTTACGTGGGAGGAAGTTCACTTTTCTCGCGGGTAAAGGTAAAGGCGAAAAACAAAGTAGAAATCGATAGAGCTTTGGTTTGTTCGAATATGTTTTACACAAATGGCCGTCCGCATCCCTTAGAGCTCTTCCGAGACGGTTTTCGGATCATTGTCCGTTAATTTTGCATATGGTGAGCAAAAACTTTGGTCCGAAACCTTTTCGGTGGTTCAATTCGTGGGTGGATAAAAGGGGATGTAAAGAGGTGGTTCGAGAGGTCATGTCTAGGAAGTTTTGGCAGATTCGGCTCAGTGTAAAGTTCTTCGCAAATTGAAAGAGCTGAGTTTTAAACTAAAGGAATGGCATGGGGAAGTGGTTAAAAAGGAAGCCGAAGATTTCATGACCTATTGTATGGAAGTCGACGCTTTGGAAAAAATTATGGAAGAAAGAAGTCTTGAAGAAGATGAGGAATGGGTTTTAGAGGAGTGTAGATTGAGGATTAATGAGCTAATGAAATTAAAAACAAGACTTAAGGCAAAGATCTAGAGTCAAATGGGCGGAATTGGGGATGACAACACCGGTTTCTTTCATCGTGTTATAAACGGTAAGAAGGTCTTGTAATGCAATCCAAGGCATAGAAGTCAACGGGGAATGGGTTACAAAACCGCCTTTGGTGAAACGTGAAGTGTTGAGGTATTTCCGGTCTCATTTCAGCGAATCTTGTAGGGTTCGACCGGCTTTATCTTGCTTTAATGTAAATACTTTATCGGAAGCCGCGAGAGTGAAACTGACACAACCGTTCGTGAAAGAAGAAATTAAGAGAGCCGTTTTCGATTGTGGGAAAGATAAAGCGGCTGGCCCGGACGGTTTTAACTTCCACTTTGTTCAGGAATTCTGGAATGTGTTGGAGGATGACTTCTTTCAGGTACTCGCTGAATTTTATGACACGGGATACATTAGCCCGGAGTGTGGACTTTCGTTCATTACTTTGGTGCCGAAATGTAAAAACCCGAGTAGTTTGAAGGAGTACCGCCCTATTAACCTGATTGGGATGATCAATAAAGTTATCTCGAAGCTCCTGGCGAATAGAATCAAAGAGGTTATGGGGGAGGTTATTTCGGAATCACAATCGGCTTTTCTAAAAGACAGGTACATTTTGGACGGGCCTCTTGTTGTTAATGAAGTTTTGGCATGGTTAAAACGTAAATCGAAAAAGGCTTTTTTGTTAAAAATTGATTTCGAGAAGGCGTATGATAACGTGAATTGGGGCTTTTTAATATCTATGCTAGAACAAATGAATTTTCCTTCTCGTTGGTGCACTTGGGTTTTGGGGATCCTTAAGGCTACTAGATCGGCGATTTTGGTTAACGGGTCGCCTACGTTTGAGTTCGCTTGTCAAAAGGGGCTTAGACAAGGTGACCCACTATCTCCGTTTTTGTTTTTGGTGGTTATGGAAGCTCTTTCCTTGACCATTAAGAGAACGATTGAAGTGGGAGACTTTGAAGGTGTCCGGCTTGATAATGAAGGTACGGTTGTGTCACATTTATTGTACGCCGATGATGCACTTATTTTAGGTGATTGGACGGACAAGAATGTCGCTAATTTGGCTAGAGTGTTGAGATGCTTCCATGTTTGTTCCGGATTGAAAATTAATATCAATAAATCCAATCTCTATGGGGTGGGTACTAGTAGTGATGAAACGGAGGCTATGGCGGATACATTGGGATGTAAAAGTGACACTCTTCCTTTTGATTACTTGGGGATTAAAGTGGGGGCGAACATGAATCGGTGTGCGAGTTGGAAGAAAGTTATTGACGTTTTTGAATCAAGATTAGCGAGTTGGAAAGCGAAGACGTTATCTATTGGAGGTAGATTGGTTCTTATAAAGTCCGTGCTTGAAAGCCTCCCAATTTATTACTTTTCCTTATACAAAGCCCCTCGAAAGGTAATAGACTTACTTGAAAAAATTATGAGAAAATTCCTTTGGAACGGCTCTAGTGTGGGTAGTAAGACGCATTGGGTGTGTTGGGATAGAGTTACGACTCCGAAAAAAATTGGGTGGTTTGGGAATTAAAAGATTAGAAATTGTTAATGAAGCTTTAATTTTCAAATGGGCTTGGCGTTTTCGAAAGAATAAAGACGCGTTGTGGGTTAAAGTTATTGAAGGTTGTCATAGGAATGGGAATCTTTGGGACGTTCTTCCAGTGAACAAATATGCAGCTGGAAATTGGAAATCAATTGTAAAAACAGTGGCTGGTTTAAAAGTAAAAGAGGTGCCGATTCATAAGTTTTTGAGAGCTAAAGTGGGTAGCGGTTTGTTAGTTAGATTTTGGGTGGATATTTGGCTAGACGATTCTGCTTTACGAGATAGATGGCCGCTATTATATCGTCTTGAGGATAATAAAGCTTGCACAGTGGCGGATAGAACGACTTTTGCTGAAAACAAATTGATGCTGGACGCGAATTGGATAGAAAAGATCCGGTCTGTGGACGAGTTTCAGCAGTGGCTGCAGATGCGTGAAGCGTTAACCAGGTTTGTCCGATCAGCAGAGCAAGATTGCTGGACGTGGGTGGCAGAAGGTCAAGCGGAATGTACGGTAAAAGGCACCACAGACTTACTGATGCAGCGGTATGATTACGGTCCCCATTTTGTCTTGAAATGGGTGTCTTGGGTTCCTTTGAAATGTTCGATAATGGCGTGGAGAGCGGAACAAAATAGAATTCCTACGAGAGTAGCTTTGGTCCAGCGCAACATTGCTATTCAAGACACTCTTTGTCCATGGTGCCGTGAGAAAGAAGAGACAGGTATACACATTTTGGTTGACTGCTTGATAGCCGCTACTGTGTGGGAACGTATCGGTACTTGGTGCAGAATGCCTCCTATTTTCGCGTTCGAAATAAAAGATTTATTGCAGCTTTTCAAGTCGATATCCGGATGCAAGAGGAAGAAAAATGTCTTACATGGGATTGTGATTGTGACTTTATGGGCGATTTGGAAGTCAAGGAACGAGTCTATTTTTGATGGAAAAGAGCCGTGTGTGGAGCGAATTGTCTCTACCGTGAAGTCGTTATCTTTTCTTTGGGTTAAAAGTAGAACGAAATGTAATAGGCCTGTTTGGAAAGATTGGAGTCGATATCCATTGTATATGTTTTAATGGCTTGAGCCTTCGGTCCTCGCTTTGAGGTCCGGTTTGGCGTTTGTTAATGAAAGCTTTTTTTCAAAAAAAAAAAGAGGGTGTGTAGTGGGGCGCTTTCACCGGCAAAAACGCCCCATAGCGCCGGGGAACACCGCCCACCGGGCGCTATGGTGGCGTTATGGGCCTGAGCGTTATACACACAACGGCGTTGTGGCTGACAAAAGGGATGTTTGGAGTTCTTTTTTCTTCTTCTTTATATTATTATTATTATTATTATTATTTATTATTATTAAGATGAAGGTGGGTTTAGGTGGAGAGGAGGCGGAAGATGAAGGTGATGAAGATGATCTCTCCCTCCGGTGATCCGCCGGAGCTCCGCCATACGCGGCTAAGGACCGCCGCCCAGTTCCTCTCTGCTCTTTTTCTATTTCACAAGTGTGTATGTGTGTTTTTTTTTATTAAACTGTGGGTGTGTGTTAGTGTTTATATAATAATAATAATAATAATAATAATAATAATAATAATAATAATAAAACAATAAAAATCAATTATTACCCAATCATTTATAAAGCCCCATAATGCCTTTTCCACTACACTATCTTTTTCCATAAGGCCCCATAACCCCGTTCTATTACTTTTTAATATTTTAATCCCCATAACGCCCTATAACCCTCCACCACTACACACGCCCTTATTAATCTACATCAAAAAGATAAAACATGTACTACAGCATGCGGAATTTAATAATCCTAACTTTGGGGGGTTGGAAGGCAACAGTCCCAATTTGAAATTTGTACTACAGCAGTCCCAACTTGTCAACCATTTTATTTAGTTAGTCCCAGACTAACCTCAGTTAGTTTTTTCAGTTAAGTGCCACGTTGGCATCCCACCCAACGTGGGCAAAAATGGTGTGTCTATCAAAAAGGAGGTGGGCGCCATTATCCACATGTTTTAATCAAATTAAATTTAATGTTTAAAAAAAGCGTGGGACCCACATACAAATCTTCACCACATATACCCAACCATCTTCATCATCTTCACCACATATATCCAACCATCTTCATCTTCATCATCTTCACCACAACAACCACCACCACCACCATCTCCAACGACACCCACCACCACCACAAAGACCACCACTACAAACACCACCAACCCTCCCAACTCTGATAAAGTAAACACACACACACACACACACACAGAGTAGCCTGTCGTCTTCTCCACCTTCTCCACCACCGCCGGTCTCATCAGAACTCATTGAATCGTCATCGCCGCCGGAACTCCTCCTCTTCTTTATGTTACTTCCTGGTTCCATTTCTCTCTCCTCTATAAGCTACAAATCGTTGTTAGGGTTTCTCCCCCAAAACAATTAGGGTTTCGTGTAGGTGGGGTTTTGTGGAGTAGTTGCAGATGGCGGCGGTGGAGGTGGTTGTTGGTGGTTGTAGGTGGGGTTTTGTAGAGGTGGTTGCAGATCTGGTGGTTTTGGTATGGTTATGGTTATGGTTTCGTCTGGTTATGGTTTCGTGGTGGAAGAAGCCCTAATTTGGTGGGGAGCGGTTGTGGTGGTGGTGGTTGGTGGTGATGGTTGTGGTGGTGGTGGGTGGTAGAGAGAAGAGAGAGATGAAAGATAGTATATATTGTATGTGTGTATAATATATATATATATATATATAAAATTCTTTTTTATTATTATTAAAAGTTTTTTATAATTAAAAGTTTTTTAATTAAAAAAGCCAAGTGGGACAGATTGGCCACGTCAGACGCCACGTGGCAGTCCACGTCAACATTTAACAGAAAAACTTAACTGAGGTTAGTTTGGGACCAACAAAATAAAATACATGACAAGTTGGGACCGTTATATTACAACTTTCAAGTTGGGACTACTCTCTGCCAACCCCTTAAAGTTAGGATTATTAGATTCCATTTCCCCTAAATTAATTATACTTACCTATAACTAAGAGCATGTGTTACCGTTTCCCAAACTTTCGTTGATACATTATGGAGTGTCACATAGTCATAAATTCTCACTCTCTTTTTTTTTCATCTTTAGGCTATGTGTTGAGTTCACTAGCTTTCACTACCACATCACTAGAGACTAGTTGTAGGTTGAGTTTCAATTTATACTCATTTAGACCATTAGGTGTGGGGCTCGGTATGGGTCCAGCAAGGCCCGACAAACACCGCCCCTTTGGGGCGGTAGCGGCATGGCCGGCAACCCTTCGTCGGGTATGCCGTGCCTTGTGATTTATGGGTTGAAGATGAAGCCGGAGAGAAGGAGATCAGCCACCACACCCTCGGGCCGGCATGAGGAGCTCCGGCAACGTCGCCAGTGACGTGGATGCAGAGGTGGCGGTCCGGCGTCGATGCCGGACCTCAACCACACCCACCGGTCTTACAATTTGGCCTAATATATATTTAATCAACTTTAACAACCGAAGGTGGTTTATTTTTTTCCCAATACACTTCAATTTAATTTTTGTTTACACAACGTGCAATTTAATTGTTTTTTCCCCTTTAAACGTTAGTTTAATTTTTGTTTACACTCTGCAATTTAATTAGTTGATTTTTTGTTTCTTTTCTCTATGGTTGATTTAAACAATAATCGAATTTTTAGTTACTTGATTTTTATGGGTTTCGTTTTTAGTATCAATGCTCCACGTGAGATATTTTTATCTAAGTTTCAATGTAAATTTTTGTGTCGTTGTTTTTAAACCGACCGGTTGTTTTAAATGTTTTATTACTCTCATATCTAAATAAACCGTTGTGACATGCTCTTTATCCATATTTAAACGAACTCGTTGTAATGTGCGACCATCGTCTTCGTTTTTATGTACGTATCTTTTCCGTGACTTTCAAAATAGATTTGTCACGTGGCTTTTATCGTCACGTTTGCGATTTGGTTGTTTTTATCTATATTTCGAATCCGCCGTGGTGATGCGCAGTTAGTAAGTCACTAGTTTTATAAACATCGTAATAGTTTTAAATAATAACATTAATCTCAAAGAAAAAAAGATATACTAAAATAAAAACGTTAAATTTTGAAAAAAAAAAAACATTAAACAAATATTATATTTGTAGAAATTAATTTTATGATGAGTGCCATGAGTCAAAAACGTACGACTTCTATCGATTTATCTTTTCAGTTTTCACCGTTATTATCATTTCAGATGAATCATGAACTTTCCTCAATTTTTATTGCAATAAATGGCGGCAAACAACATTTATGTATTAAAAAGTTTTGAGGTGATTTAACTGGAATTGGGATGCCGCCACATGATTAATTTATATGCTTGGATCACATAACTGGAGGCGGTTAGTTGTTTGCAGGGCTCTTTGAATCGCTCGTTGCTTATGACTCGCTCACTGCTCGTTCGAAAAATTCTTGAAAAATGCTCACTTGATTTTTTGCCCGGTTGTAAGTGAGCCGATTGGCTCGGTTCGGTTTGTAAAATAGCCAAGCACGAGCAAAGGTCTGTACGGATTGGTTCAACTCGAATAAATTATTATTTATTTATTATATATACATACAAACAAATCACAATGATATTCAGTGCCGGCCCTAGGGTAGGGCAAGCCGCACCCCCGGCCGAGGCACATTTTTCTAGGGGGCTAATAAGGGTGGAACTACAGGGCCCGACGATGCACGTTTTGATCCTTCATACGGAGAGTTTTTGTGTTTTGACCCCAAAGATTGTTATTTGTTATTTGAATGGTAATTACAGTGAATAAGAAGAAGAGTGTAGGAAAGGAAGAAGGTACTGACCGGAAGTTTTTCCGAGCAAATGCGAAAGTTACAGAGAAGAGTAAAAAGGGAGATGATGTAGATATGAATGAAAAAATAAGGGTATTAATGTCATTATACAATTAAAAAGGGTCAAAGAACTAGTAGTCCACATCACTCATTTATGACTGCATACTACACTCTTTTTTTTTTTTTTTTTCAAATACATTCAATGTTTCCAAGATATAAAAGCATTAAATATTTATTAATCATAATAATTAATAATAATAATTTAAAGTAATTTTTTCTCTTCTAATTTGCCCTTTATTCGTTGATTTGTTTAGTTTACAAATGTTAAGCTTTTTTAATTTGTCATTTCTCCATAGGGCATGTGTACTTATAATGATATTTTGGTTAAATGTTTTTTGTTCCACCACTAGGCCTATATACATATATAGAACTACGAAATTTGAAAACTTATTTGGCCCTTTGTATAAAAATTTAAAACCTTAAAACTTATGGGCCATCTATCAAAAGAAATTTTAGAGGGGATTTTTTTATACATTTTAAGACTATATATCTTTGTTATGCCTATTGTTATAATGTTAATCGTAGTTAAAAAAATAGTTTAGATAATGCTTTAGGGCCTAAGGGCCTTTTTTCTTCGGCTCGTACGAGGCACTTGAAACCTCAGGACCGGCTCTGATGATATTTATAGCTTTATACATAACATTTGACTCAATATATGCAAATAAAGTATAACTTGCTTGCTTAATCCAATAAAAATGTAACACTAAGTTTAATAGTAAAACCCAAAGTCGTGAAGTGACAGTATTGACTTCTTTATGTTATTAGTCGTCCGTCGTTAATCATCGCTTGATATCACCCTACGCCACAATGCGACAATTGTTCTATGGCGTATGCTCATCGCCTCACCCTAACCTTCATCCTCGGACACTCAGACCTCAATATTAGTGTCAGCATCGGATAGTTCGACCTTCTTTGTCACCCGACAACGAAAACATTAAAGGAAACATCCCAATCTTATGGTCGTCCAAATTCCTCTCCCGCTCGTTTCTCGCTCGGTAAAATTCGCTCTCAACAAATGTTCGCTTGTTTTTGGCTTGGTTGTAAACGAGCCGCTCAGCTCGGTTAGATTTGTAAACGAGCTAAGCACGAGCAAATGTCTGTTTGGTTCGGCTTGTTAACAACCCTACTTGTTTGGTTTTCTACATGAATTATTGTAATGATGATGAAGTTTAATGATTTATTATAAGGTTAAAAAAGTGTATTAAAGTACATAACAGGTTATCTTTAAAGTTTGAGAAAAGTTTCCAAATAGTTGCAAAAATATGATTTTATAAGTTGTTTGGTTAAAATAAGCAAACGACTAATACATATAATAAACCAAAGCTATTTTAATGACATGGCACTCAAAGAGGCATTCTCCTTTTTGAGTGTGCCATGTGTCATCCCATGTGGCATTGAGATATTTTAGGAACAAAAATAATTTAAAAACAAAATTGGATTTTTCTCTCTTATATTTCCTCCCATAATTTTTAAACGTTAATATCTTTTATATACGAGATTTTTTAAAGAAAAAAATTACACCAAATTAACGAGCGTTTTATTATCTTTTCAACGAGTACCATAGTGCTATATAAAAAACGGAGAAAAAACGACTATTTTTTCTGTGGTTTCGTTCACACAGGAAAAAAACACAAAGTGTTCAGGTAAATCATTAATCATGTATAGGCAAGTCACTAATTATGTTCAAATCAGTAAATATGAATTCTATTTTCAACATGCGTTAGCATTGGAGTTATACATTGTTTTAGGTTAGATATTAATATTAGAGTTATACATTTTTTAAGGTTAGGCGTTAACATTGGAGATACATTTTTAATTGTTTTAGGTTAGGTGCTACCCGAAGCTTTCCTGCATGTAACTATAAAGCGCATCATTCTATTTCATATGTAAAATTAATATGTCATATTAGATTTCTCAACCCCGGGACGTTCCCGGGGTATAATCTAGTTTGTAAGATTCGAAATAGTTGGATGATGGAATTTTCTCTTACTTAGTTTAATGATTTAGATTAAAAAAATTAATGATTTCAAATATAATATAGCATAAGATACAAATTCATCATTGAAGTGTACCTTAATCAGTGATGTAGTCCATTAACCTTTTATTCGCACCGGTAGTCTAAAATAGTTATTTATATGTAGAGTTGTGTGAACTTTTGAGTTTTGACATGAAAATAATCTATAATGAAATTTGTAAGTTTATTTTGGTTTAAATTTGTTCTCATGCAATTTTTTTACCTGCACACGTTTAGATAAATGGACTGAACTCAATGTCAAGTAATCATGGTTGTAAAAATCCCGTCTAGCCTCCAATTAATCGCTAGTAGGAGGTTAACCGAGTAAACACCGCTTAATCGTTAGTCGGTGCCTGTCTAGCAATTCCAACCAAATTCCGGCCAAAATTTGTAAATTTTGGTCAGATTCCGATTAAAACCTGTAAGTTCTGGCGATTTAATCCTTTGTACTTAAATATATGAGTCAAAAAAGGGTTAAAACATGTGCACTTAAAAAAACTACATATAAAATGTCTCTCTCTTTCTTATATATATATATATATATATATATATATATATATATATAGGGGAGGGATAATTTGAAAACCCTCCCCACTTAAGAAAACCAATAAAACCACCCTTATCACCCTTGATCTTGATGATCCAAGGGCTATAATTAATTGATTATTTTATTAAAAAAGTAGTACATACAAAAGTTACATATAATAGATAAAATAATAGAAAAGGGCATTGTGGTAAAACTAACACACTGTCAATCTAACTTTTACAATGTTCTCACTCCTCTCTCCTCTCTCTTCTCTCTCCATAACCAACCCACGTTTTTTTTTTCAAAATAAAACCTATGATTTTTTTCTTTTGAATATAACTAATCATCAATTTTGAAATAAAAACATGTTTTTTTCTTTTAAATTTTACAAAGTTATCTCACTAAAACATATATTTTATATTTTCGAAACCAAATATATCCCAACAACAAAAAAACATATGTTTTGACAAACTTATCTCACTAAAAACATATAATAAATTATAACTCAACAACAAAAACATATGTTTTCACAATTTAACTCGCCAAAAACATATAATAAAATTATAACCAACAACAAAAACATATGTTTTCACACTTATCTCACCCCAAACATATAATAAATTATAACTCAACAACAAAAACGTATGTTTTTACAAACTTATCTCACTAAAAATAGTCAAATTATAAATCCAAACAACAAAAAACATATGTTTTTAGATAAAAAAAAAAAGATAAATAAACCGTCAACACTTCGATTAAATCATAAACATTTACAAAAAAATACTGAATATAAAATGTTAAACAAACCTAAACAACCTCATCAAAACCCAGATCTAGATCCAAGAACAGTGAAAACATATGTTTTTAAATGAAAAACATTTAATCAAAGATAGAAGAACATCGATCTATTCAAAAAAAGAATCGAATGGAGGTTACCTTGGATTGGAGATGATCGATATGTTTGAATCGCCAAGATTAGGGCTTAGGTTTTGGAGGAGGCGATGTTGATTGTGGTGTGATGTTATGTCCGTGTGTTTTTTTGAGGGTTTATATAATTTCGGGATTTTTGATTTAAATTTTTTTTATTAATTCTCTCAATGTGCCATGTGGCATCACCAATGGAGGAGAGATAATTGCTAGGGGGGTAAATGAATGACATGTGTCAAAAATTGCTCCAAAATATTATATGTATAGATATTGTATGCCACCCTTGAAATAAGGAACTTGAAATCGTTGTTTGATTATTGTCTTTACGTAGATATTTTTGTTTTGACACCATTTGAGAACTTTATGATCATTTATTTATGTTGCCCCCTTTTATAAGACCACTAATATATATTTGTATACAAATAAGAATTACCGAATGATCATTTATTTATGTTGCCCACTTTTATAAGATCACTAATATATATTTGTATATAAATAAGAATTACCGAATCAGCTTTGGTACTTGACTCCCTTCAGATTCAAGGCAATTTTCATAATTGTTGCTTAAATCTTCTACAATTGTTGAAGGATTAATGGTTTGATTGTGTGTGAGAGAGATGTGCTTATTTAGAGAGAGAGGGGGAGGAGGTGCTTGTTTAATGTGTCAGGAGGATAGATTGTGTGGGTTGTATAATGTGTATAGAAAATTGTGTGGGTTGTGTAAAAGACCATGATGCCCTTCTTTTTAAATACATGAATGTCTATGTGGAAGCATGATAGCCATGGAATGGGGTTTCCATGGTTTGCACAAGTGGGAGTGGTTTTCAAATTAGAATTGCCATATATATATATATATATATATATATATATATATATAACAAAAAATTACATATAAAATCCCAATCCAATTAATCACGATTAGTTCCTTCTAATCTCGATTAATCGCTAGTCGGTACGTCACCGACCGACTAGCGCTTAACAAACCATAGTAAAACATTGGTTCGAGTAACAATTCAATGCTGATCCAAAGCAACCTTTTAGTTTCATAAAAGCTTAGAAATTGGTTGGGTCAAAATTATAACGAGATATGCTTGATTTAAAATTTTAAATAAGTAGTTATGAAAAAAATTACAAAAACGGATTTCGCGATATATTTATTTAATCTCATCTATTGGTGATGAGTGAGGAGAGTGGGCGTGTCAACGGTAGTGGAGGACGCAGTGGTGGTGCTTGTGTTAATGATGGTAGAGGACGCGGTTGCGGCAGGCATGTAGGCGGCAATGGAGGAGGCAACGACAACAACGGTGAAGTTGGTATGATTTAAGCGCACTAAAATTATCCGGTTGTTACTTGTTAGACCAAAATGAACAGTGGTCATGGTTTTTGGACATAGAATCAACCTAGCAGGTTCATGAGTTAACAATATACAACAAAAAATTGATATCAACAAAAAATCAGTATCATTAGCAATATACATTCTTATAATCTTTTATTCATATAAAACACGCCTCAATATCATTATTAACCCAACCCAACCCTTGTTCCATACAAAAAGCTTCCACTAGTATTATAATTTATATCCCAAGATAAAAACCATGCTTCATAGATTTAGCCAAACCATAAACTTACACCCAACCAAAAGTGACACTTCAACAATAGTCAAAGGACCATACATATATAACCAACCAACCATTCATGATTATTGTATTTGCCACCATAACAGGATAAGATCAATCAAGATGCAACCAAGACACACACAAACACACACTCTGTAATCCCTTTCAACATCCAAACTTTAAATCCAAAATTCCAACAACTAATCCACACTTAATCCCCTCACAATTTCACAAAAAAAAAAAAAAAAATCCCCACTTTATACACAAAGAACCTTAATTTCTAGACAGAGAGTAGCTTAATTTCTAGAGAGAGAAACAAAAAAAAACCAAACCACCACCAATCATCAATTAACCATAAACCCACATGACAGAAACCAACACCGGACCACCACCACCACCACCGCCACAGCACCGCCGTCTGTCAGCCCCACCCATGATCACTCTGCCTCCACAACCTTCATTAGAAAACTTATTATTATCCACAGGAACAGGACAAATACCAGGCTTTAGTCCTGGACCCATGACCATGGTCTCCAGCTTCTTCTCTGATCATTCCCCTGATGTTGATTTCCGCTCCTTTTCTCAGCTTCTTGCTGGTGCCATAGCCTCCCCTGTTTCTCCATCCCCTGTTTTCCTTAACACTTCTAAACACTTAGATGATAAGAAATCAGGTGGTTTTAAACAGAATAAGCCTGTGGATTTAGTTATTGCTCAATCCCCATCTGGGTTTATGTTTCCTTCTGTTTTTAGTCCCTCTGGGTTCTTCTCACCTCTTCAGGTATTGTAGTTGGATCTTTATTGAGTGTTGGATATAAATTTTTAAGCTTTTTGAGTATATGAGTAAGTTTTTGATATGGGTTTTTGTTTTATAAGTTTGTGATGATGTTTTATGTGTGTTTTTCTTGTTTTTTAAGAAAAAAGGTGAAGTTTGACTTTTTTTTGGTCAAATGAAGTTGTTTGTGGATTGGAATTAGGGATAAGTTTTAGGTAGGTAGAGGATGTTTGTGCAAGGATGTTGAATATTTTTTAATGATTTACTTGTTTGGGATTTTTGGTGTGTGGATATGTAAGGTATTAGTGTTAATTTGTGTGTTTGACTTTTTTGGTTTGACTATTATGGAAGTTGAAGTTAAACTGTTCAAGATTGTGTTTTTATTTGTTTGTTTGAATTTGGGCAGAGTCCATTTGGGATGTCTCATCAGCAGGCATTGGCTCATGTTACTGCTCAGGCTGCATTGTCTCAATCTTATTTTAATAATGTTCAACCTGAAAACGGATCGTTTGTGGGCGCTGCGGCAGTGGTAACCGAGGGAGAACAGCAGATGGTTAATGCGATAAATGCGAAACCAGAGGTTGAGGATTCGCAAGTGGGATCACCGGATGGATTTCAGGTTTCTCAATCTGATGTTACGGAACCTCAACAGGTCGTTTCTGTGTCTTCTGATGCTAAGGATGGGTATAATTGGAGGAAGTACGGGCAGAAACAGGTGAAAGCGAGTGAGCATCCTCGAAGTTACTATAAATGCACGCATGTTAACTGCCCGGTGAAGAAAAAGGTTGGGATGTCACTTGATGGTCATGTAACCGACATTGTGTATAAAGGTCAGCACAATCATGAGCCACCTCAACCTGGTAAACGAGGTAAAGAGAGTGCCGATGCGAACAAACCGAACAATTCTCATTTTGTAAAACGTGTAGTGGAACAACCAGTAGCTGATCAAGGATCTAACCACATGATTAGAAGTGATCATGGACATAATCAGACCATGAGAACTGATCAAGGATCTAATCAGTTGATGAGAATAGATGAGCCAGATGATGAACCGAATCCAAAGAGAAGGTATGTTACGTATCAGTATATCACTGAACATATGTTGATAGAGGACAAAAATACGCTAGATTCATTGTAGCAACCGATTGTTAAACTTTTTATACAAAAAATTGATGCATTTGAATATACTTTTTATTCTTACAGAAGTTCCTATTATAGGACACAATGGTGAGCTAGTCGTATAGTATGCTAAGTTTTAACATTTTGCATATTTCTTGACATATTTTGCTCATGGGTTGCAGGAATACAGAGACCGGGTCTGTGTCCGTGCCTGTGGACTCAACTTCAGCTCACAAGATGGTCTCTGAAACCAAAATCGTGGTGCAGACAAGAAGTGAAGTTGATCTTTTAGATGATGGATTCAAGTGGCGAAAATACGGGCAGAAAGTGGTCAAGGGAAATACTAATCCAAGGTGATCTTTATATGTCCTCAACTTTGGAATTTATTTTCATGCTTTTATCCTATCTAAAAGGGGCAAACCCGGTGCAAGAGGATCCCGCATTCGGGTCGGGACAAAGTGGGCCTGACGTACGCAATACGCATCATTATCTGGCATTTCTGCTAGAAGTTGTTTTCCTGATTCTTATCTGTGTGACCACCTCCAGGTCACACCACATGGCAGCAAGCTTATCATTGCTTTCATTGTATGTATTTTTAATAAAGTGAAAATGGTCAATTTGGGGTTATATTTTGTTGTCGGGTCAAACACATAAAGTTATAGAAGTGAGTTAAAAATGAAACGGGTCAAATATTTAAAAATTGCTCGTGGCAGAATGAAGGGTAAAAAATATTTGTCTGAACCCATTTTGACTCATTACCCACGTCAAAGATTTAAAATTTGCCCGTGGCAGAATGGAGGGTTAACGATCTTTGCCTGGACCCATTTTGGCCCATTACCTTGCATGTTTAGCTCATGCATGGCCTCTTTGGTTAGCCAAATGTGTTCTGTTCACTTATATGATTTTTTAAACTGTGCAGGAGTTACTATAAATGCACATATGCAGGATGCAACGTGCGAAAGCATGTAGAACGAGCTCCATCAGACCCAAAATCAGTAGTAACAACATATGAAGGGAAACATAATCATGATATTCCAGTAGCTAGGCATCGTGGCTACAACAACAACAACAGTGGTGGGCAAATGGGTAAATCTACAAGACCGTCACAGCGCAAAGACACCAATTTAGGAAACAACGAAAGACCGGTTCTTTTACAAATGAAAGAAGAAGAAATAACCGCGTAAATAATGCTGTGTTCTGAATTTGGTAATGTAAAAGATCCCTTTTGAAGCTTATATTGTTGCTAACAGATGATACATTTTGGATCAAGGTCTCATTCTCCTTTTTCTTTCTTTCTTTCTTTTTTTTTTTTTGGTTTGTTTGATTGTTTTATTGAAGATACATATGTAGAATATGTACAGATGGTTGTGTACCTGTAACAAGTCTTATGTGAACCTTACTTGCCTAATATTTTTTGTACACAAAGAGTGAGCTTTATATCTCTTGTGTCCTATAGTTTCAAGGTCATTGTAGCTTATTGTTCTTTGTACTGATCTAAAGCTAGTATCGCGATTCTGTTGATCCGATATCGGACACATTGGGATGGAAAGGGATCTGATTCACCCTGGTATTGAAAGAAGATGAAGTTCCTATTGTAGGAAATGTAGTCTTTTTCAATAAAGATATGTTAAAGTAGTTTTGACATTATTGTATCCATACATTATTTTGAATTTTATTGGTTGTATGATTGTGTTTTGGTGAGCAAATTATTTCTTCTGGTGGGGTCTAAATGTATGAGTCAACCTGTTCATATAATGCATGTAAATGAAAGGTTGATTATATGTTAAAAAACAGAACCTTTTTGTCTAAAGGTGGGTCCATGTAGGATTCTTGTGTAACTACTAATCGATGACAACTTAGATGAAGTTCAAGAAAAGAAGTCATTTAAAAAGAATTAGGACAATAGAGACACTTAAGTGTTTTATACAAAGGGAAATTGAAAAATTATGTAATGTTTAGAAGGTTTATTTTCCTCAAGATTATACAATATTTGCCTGAAGTGGACATCCTGGTAGTTAAGTCGTGTATTTCATAACCAAAAAGTTGTGGTTCAAATCTTGTAGAATGCAAGTTGCGATGTATTTATCCTAGAAAATATAGGATTTGCTGTTATGAAAAAAAAATACAATAATGACATTCGACTGGAAACTGACCCAACCCGTTTAGACTAAACCCAAACCCGTTTCTCTTCACTCTTAAGCTCACGAGATGTAAATTCAACTTGTCTATATTAAATCCATGTACAATGGCCAACATCAACGACATGATGAATCCTCATCAACCGCTACTCTGCTACTAGCGTCGGTATTTGACCGCGGTTCACAAAGTCTATCTTGTTTAATCTCAAACAGCATAGAACTTTCTCTGGCAATTCTTCTACCTTCTGAGCCTGTGTTTTACAAAGTGGCTTTAAAACATTTTGTTACTGTTTGTAAACATTACATATGATGATGATGATCATGATGGTACAGCGTACCTGAATGGTTAGGCCGAGATTCATTATCCCGACTTTAAGGCGTACACGAAATGCATCTAGTCCCATTCTTGCTATGTAACTAAACCGATGAATCAGGAACTCTTATCTCTGATGGTACCATATACCGTAGCCTTGCGGGTGCTTTACAATACTTAACATTTACACGCCCCGACATTGCTTATGCTGTACAACAGGTTTGTTTATTCATGCATGCTCCCTGAGACACTCACTTTTAGTACCTGAAACGAATACTCCATTATCTAAAGGAAACGCAAATCATGTGCTCCATATACGCCCTTCCAAGTCCACCAAACTGACCGCGTATTCTAATGACTGGGGGCTGCCAAGATTCTCGTCGATCTACCTCGGGATACTGTGTTTTCTTGGGTGATAACCTTGTTTCCTGGTCTTCTAAACGTCAACACACTATTTCCAGATCCAGCGCTGAAGCTGAATACAGAGGTGTCGCCAACACTGCCACTGAAACCAGTTGGCTACGCAACTTATTGCTTAAGCTACACGTTCCAACTCGAGAAGCCACTATCATATTCTGCGACAATGTATCCGCTGTCTACTTATCTGATAACCCCGTTCAACATCAACGTACTAAGCATGTGGAGATCGACATTCATTTTGTTTGGGAAAAAGTTCGTATCGGAGAAGTTCGGGTTCTACTTGTTCCGCCTGATTTCCAATACTCAGATGTTTTTACATAAGGTCTCTCAAAGCAGTTGTTATGTGAATGTGAATGAAAAGTGTTGACTATCAGATAACACATCAGCGTCATAGTGAAGCACTCTGTCCGAAGCTTTGAACCAAATCTCGTGGTTGTGGCCTTTCCATCACCAGCCCTTGGGCTGAGTGGCTTCCACGCCCTACTTCACACCCAAACATATGGTCTTAAGTAAAATTTGATGAAACTTGGATTTTCTACGATACATGGAAGGAATGATAGAATGCTATAGTTTTTTAACAACCTAAATTTTCTAGAATAAATACGTTAATACATATACAGGATTTTAACTCTCAAACCTTTAGTTATAAAGCACACCACTTAACCACTAATATATCCTCTAATTGATATAGTCAATTTCACTTTAACCAACCCAACCCAACACAATCTTTAATATTATATTTCACAATTCCAATGAATTCCATAAAACAAACTTATCTAGGTTTGGGACTGACAATACTGATCCTTATAATTTTCACTTAAAACAATTAACTAGTTCATATGCATATAACCATAAAATTCACTTAAATAGTTAACTAATTCACAACTCAATCAACAAGGATTCAATTTTTAGTCAAGATGTAAATGAGTTGTAAATCTATTATCACATGTAAAGTAATTGTCAAGTATAGTAAGGAGAATTTACATCTATCACTTAACACCCATGGACAAATGATCAATTATATGCCAATGTGGGGCTAGCCTATTTGGTAGAGGCATATGCCTCTTAGAGGGGAGGTCCAAGGTTCAATCCTTGGCAAAGGTGTTGTAATTAGTATTATTGGTGTAATGTAACATTTGCCGTTTAAAAAAAAATGATCAATTATATTGTAATTCCCTCATTAATAATTATTCTTATTGTTTCCTCTTCCTACGAGGGACCAGATTTGCTCAAATAAAAAAAGGACTTTTATAGTAAATACTAGATGGGTTAAGTATTTTTTCACACACACATATATAGGAAAGTTCTTGTACAAATAGGTCTTATCCTACAAATAGTCCTTAACGTGAGAAGTGAATGAGGAATTTTTTTTTTTTTTTGAAATTTTATTTTTCAACCTTGTAAAACATGTAGTTTAGTACTGAAATCTAAAAAAAATTAGTGTAGAGTAATTACGCAATTACTCTAGCTAGTATAAAGTATTATAATTACTCTAATGACATAATCATGCTAAAAATTATTTTTTTATTTTATTAATCTAAAAAGCATATTTAAGCAAATGAAAAAAAATAATTCCCCCTTCACTTCTCATGTTTAGTAGCTAGATTAAGGGTATGTTTGACAAAACTAGCTGGTGGCTGGTAGCTGCAAGCTGGAAGCTGGTAGCTGCAAGCTGGTAGCTGGAAGCTTTTTAAATATATTTTGGTGTTTGGCAAAGTGGCTGGAGCTTTTAATAAAATATATAAAATGACCAAAATGGGCATAATTAAAAGCTTGTAAGGAAAGTTTTTATTTTATATTTAAAATAGAATGGGTATTTGTGTCATTTACTCATTAAAAGCTAGAAGCTTGAAGCTCCTAAAAGCTCTTAAAAGCTCCTTGCCAAACATACCCTAAACCCATTTGTATTCCATATTTACTATATATATATATACACACACACACACTTATATTACTTTTTTTAAATATTCAATATTTTTCTAAAACAAATAATCCAACTAAGGTTTCATAAGCATGTGTAGGGCTGTAAACGAATCGGACGGAGCTTGTCCGTGTTCGTTTGTTAAGCTTTAAATCTGTTCATGAACTGTTCGTGGACAATTTACGAACATAAAATTTTGTCCGTGTTCGTGTTCGTTTGTAATTTGGTTGTTCACGAACTGTTCGTGAACATTGTCTGCGAACACAAGCGAACACTAATGGACACAAATGGACACAAACGAACACAAACGGACGTTTGACTAGAAAATATAGATAAAACATTGTTAACGAACACAAACGGACGAACGAATATAAAATTTAAAACATTGTTATTGTAAGTTTCTTTATATATATATATATATATAAATATTAACATTTTAAATATAAAATTTAAAAACCAAATGAACACAAACGAACAAGTATAAACGGACATAAACGAACACAAACGAACACGTTACCGAACGTTCACGAACATAAACGAACAAACGCAACCTATGTTCATGTTCGTTCGTTTAACTTAACGAACGAAATTTCTTGTTTGTGTTCGTTCCTTTGTTAAACGAACGAACACAAACGGACTTCCCGCCAAACGGTTCATGAACTGTTCGCTGAAAGTTCGTTCGTTTACAGCCCTAAGCATGTGTTTAATTTTAAATGAAATTGATCCCAAACATTTTTTTTCGATATAATCTAGGGAAGAGATCCATATTGGTACCGTTGAACCAATACCTTACCGCAAATTATCGATACCAAAATTTAACTAAAACAAATCCCTGGTATATATTCGGTTCGTACCGGTATGATAGAATACCATTAAAATTCCCATACCCCATAGCACCAATGCTGAATAGCTTGAAATTAAGCTAAATTCAAAACCAAATACCGTATCATATATGTTTATTTGATATCGGTATTATACGGTTTGATGTTGATACAAAAATTTTCATGCCTAATATATAGCTGGATTTTAAGTTATCGATAAATACATTTTGTTTAATTTTAAGGTACACAAGACCGTTCCCATTTAACATGTATGTAATGTATAACCTTTTATTTGGTAAACTACATGTACCCCATTTCACACAAAAATGTAATATGTTAAAAGCACAAAAACGATGGCGAGGTTGAAACACAAGTCATGCGCGTCACTAACTAACTTGCGCCACTGGTGCATTGTACCAGTAACATTTTTACGTTACCAAAATTGCCAGCCAATATTTCCTAACGTAATAACGTTTCGCGTGTTATATATGTACACACACATAACATATCATCTGCATGTTTTCTGGTACTTGGTAGTGAACAATGGAAGATCAGGAGACGTTGTATGGCTAAAGACGGTGGCGGTGGTGGCTGCGGTTATCGCGGCTATGTTAACATGCGTTGTGTGTAGAAATCCGGTTCGTCACCTCGTTGGCGGTAAGGATAGGTGGAAACCTAATGTTAACTACACTGATTGGTCACTTCAACAGGATTTCTACGTCGGCGACTGGCTTTGTAAGCATATCTATCTATCTATCTATCTATCTATCTATCTATCTATCTATCTATCTATCTATCTATCTATCTATCTATCTCTAACGCACACGTGCCCGCACAAACGAATTAAGTGGGAAATGTATGTAAAAGCGGGGGCTAAGTCTTAGCCGACAGATAAAAACAATGGTTAAGTCTTAGCTAGTCTTTACATGTGTATTAGTTTATTTTGTTGTTTTTTTTGGATAACTGTTAGATGGCGACTAAAATTTATCCGGTTATTTGGCGTTGCCAAAGACCTTCTAATCCAACGGCACTCCGTGTCTCTTTCAAAGGGGGAGACCCGGGTTCAAATTTTGTTGCCAACGACTTTCTCCTAGAAAGCAAGTGAGGGGTTTTACGAGCCAGTTGGTTTCCTCCCGGAACACTTTGGCGCCATCTTGGAGCGTCAAACTAACAATTGACAATCTTAACTCCGTTGGATTTATCGATATATAACTGGCTATGAAGAAGTTTGGTAGCCTATTAATGCCCATTCAGAGGCTACCTCTTAATAGTCCATAACCTCTTAATGGTTAAGAGGTAACCCTAAATCTGAATGGTTAAGAGGCAACCATTAAGATGTTACATCTTAACCATTCATACTTAAGATTACATCTTTACCATTAGGTAACTATGAACCATTTAGATGAAGCCTCTTAATGACCATTCAGAGGCTACCAAACAGCCCCTAAATACGACGCCATTAAAGAATGGCGTTGCTGATTAATTGGTTTTTAATGAATGTTTTTAAAATGTTTAAAAGTCAATCTCTATTTTGGTAAAAAAAAATGTTAACATGTGTTTCTTATTTAAAAAAAGTTAACATTAATGATTTTCCTTTTATAGTTTGTATATAGTAAATGATTTGCTACCAAATTTTGAATTTGTTCATATTTTGTGGTGTTAGATCTAATGATGAAATTAATTCATCTCTTCTTCTAAATCACCCGAATTTAAATTATTCTAATCTCGTGTTTAAACTAAAATCAAACCTATTGTAGATTTCGTGTACGATAGGCACTTATACAACGTGTTAGAGGTGAACGAGACCAGTTACGAAACCTGCAATGACCAAGGATTCATCTACAACATCACGAGAGGCGCGGGACGTGATGTGTTTGAGCTCACTCAACCTAAACAATACTATTTCCTATCAAGTGGAGGTTATTGTTACAATGGAATGAAAGTTACAGTCAATGTGGTTGAATTTGTTCCTGCTCCTCAACCTTCTCCAAACAAAAGTGGTTCCTATGTGATTACAGGCATCAATCCGCTCCTCTTGTCGATTGTGATCGTCGTTTGGGCAGTTTCGGTTCATAATCGATGAAGATTCATCAAATATGTTATACTAAAATTTGTACTCAATGTTTGATGTATGATGTATGGGTTGGTGTTCTTGATTATCTTGATTTAATGTTTGGATAAAATTATTTTAATATCTTAATATTGTTTGAGTAGCAGTATTAACTCTTTTATAGTTGGGATAATTGCACAAATAAACATTTGACCAAAGTAATTTGCAAAAATAAACATAGGATGCGTCTAAACAATAGGGACGAGACACTCTTTGCGTCTACCAATCAGACGATTACACGTGTAAAGCCTTCAGACGCATTAATTTTTAAGGTCTCTGCGTCTAAACTTTAGACGCGAAAAAGGATTGCGTCTAAAGAACAGACTCTTAAATTAAAGAGTCTAAACCTTTTTAGACTCTTTAATTTAAGAGTCTGTTCTTTAGACGCAATCCTTTTTCGCGTCTAAAGATTAGACGCAGGGACCTTAAAAATTAAGGCGTCTGAAGGCTTTACACGTGTCTCGTCCCTGTTGTTTAGACGCAAAGAGTGTCTCGTCCCTGTTGTTTAGACGCATACTATGTTTATTTTTGCAAATAACTTTGGTCAAATGTTTATTTGTGCAATTATCCCTTTATAGTTTTATATGGTTTGGTCTTGCTCTAGTCAAATTTTGAAAAAAGTTTCAATGTATTAGGAAAAATCATAATTTGAATTTATGGTATTATTATTATAAGCTTTGTGTTTGAAATGAATATATTTTGAGTTATTTATAGTAATTGTATTATTGTGGACGTCTACTATATAAAGTAATTAATATAATGGTTTATGAATTAAGTTTTATGCCTTTTATATGAATCAAATCTGAGTAACTCATTAATATGTGTTATATTTTTATTTGAAAGTTTGTTCATATCAAAAGATAAAATTCTAAATGATATTATGAACTGATAATTTGATATAGTAATTATATAAATTCTTTCATGACCGTGATGGCTGTCATGTTAATTTCATATCGTGCCCATGATGTTTTGATGAGGGTGGTGGTCATGATGATCACAGCCATTACGGAGTGGCCATCACAGACCACTCGCCCACCCTGACTGACTACATGTGTACGCTTCATAAGGTACAAGTATTTATGCATTTTTTAACGTAGTATTAATTAAGTATTGAACGCAAATGAAAATATGTTCGTTTCCTTTACCAAACACAGCCCTTTTTTCTCTCAACATTAGACAATTAGCAGTTTAACACATTACTCAATCCTTCCATTGGTGACTACAAAACAATAAAGATGCAAACCAAAAAAAAAAAAGTGCAGCTAAACACTTTGAACAATGAACAGTGAAGATGCAAACGAAACAGAGGTTTCAGCAAAATACCATAAACAAAACATCACCAATCAGCAACTAGTCCACAGGTTTACAAAAATCACGACATCACTGAACCTATCCGACCGGCTTTGGAGACCGAAATGGTTGATTCTGGTGAAACGGGGAGTTGGAAATCGATAAACTCCTCACCGGCTGTGGTTTGGACCCATTTCTACTACTTGAGTTGCTTCCAGTCCGCTCCGACTGCATCGCCTGAAAGTAAGGGGAAGCACAGGCCATGTCCTTGAGGTTTGGGAGGGGCTTCAGGGCTTCATGAACCTCACTCATGAGCGGTCTAGCCTTTGGGTCACGGCTAAGACAAAGAGTAGCTAATTGAGCCGCTTTTTGTGCACCTCTTATTGAGAACCGACCTTCTAGACGAGGGTCTATTAGCTTGTAGAACCTTCTCCTCTCCCCGAGATATGGTCGGGCCCATTCCACAAGGTTGTGCTCGCCATTAGGCCGGTTCTTGTCCATAGATCTCCGACCAGTTATCATCTCGAGTAACACCACCCCGAAGCTGTAGACGTCGCTCTTTGATGTCAAATGTCCTGGCATTCATCGCATCGTATTAGATAGATCAACCCAACCCAACCCGACCCGACCCATTTTGACACGTCACAAAAAATAGAAGCAAAAAACATACCCGTCATCACATACTCAGGAGCAGCATAGCCATATGTACCCATCACTCGCGTAGACACGTGGGTCTTATCACCTTCTGGCCCATCTTTCGCAAGTCCAAAGTCAGAAAGTTTTGCATTATAGTCCTGAAAAAAACACGTTACACTTCGCATTATAAAACAATTTATCTTATGATATCACGGACAATTAGATACAAGTTTAGTGTAGAACCACAAACCGCATCTAGTAATATATTTGACGTTTTAAAATCTCGATATATGACCGTCTTTCGGCTTCCTCATGGAGGAAAGCAAGACCCTTTGCAGCACCAAGTGCAATTTTCATCCTCATAGCCCAAGGTAGGGGCAGAGACCCTGTTAATCAAATAAAATTTTATGACGTCTTCGAATTATTAAAAGGGGCATATTTCACCCAATCCGATCTGACACGAAACAAGTTTGACCTGACCCGTCACCCAACCCGGCCGGACGGTTTTTCCAGGATTACGCGTTAACATAGAATAAAGATAAACATACTTCTGAAAAGATGATTTTCCAGGCTTCCACGAGGCATAAACTCATAAACAAGCAGCCTTTGGTCATCTTCAATGCAATAGCCGACCAATTTAACCAAATTTGGATGTAGGAGGTCACCAAGAAAGTTTACTTCCGCCTGCAAACAACAAGATAAGAAAAAGCCCATTTTGCCACCTCTAGTTCCAATGACGGTGAAGGATCAAAGGGTACTTACAAGCCATTCTTTGTGACCCTGTAGTCCATCATGGTTGAGAGTCTTGACAGCAACGGTTAGACCGGTGCCTGCCTTCACAGGTGCGGTCCCGTTCTCATTGATCCATCCTTTGAATACACAACCAAAGCCACCCTCACCGAGCAGACTCTCAGGTCTAAAATTTCTTGTTGCTGATTTAAGTTCAACAAAGTTGAATTTTCTCAGCTGAGAAGCAATTTTGAGTTCTTGGGTTATGTTTGGAGTAGATGCAGTGCTTTCCCTGTTGCTAGTAGTTGAAGATGAAGCAACTGGAGCGACTGGTTGGTCCGTACTAGTATCGTTTGTTGATTTACTTTCAGCTGGTTCACATAACAAAATTAAAAACAGGGAATTTAGTCGGTTAATATGTGTTTGATTGAATGTGCGTTAAAGCTTAATATCTTTTCTTCATAACGCTTTAGAGTTTAAACCGTTTATATCTATTTTTCCAATTTAAGATGTACGCTTACAATTTTAGTTTCGGAAAATGGTACACATTACCAAAGTTTAAAAGAACGGAAACGAGCCTCGAGGCGTTCTCCCTTTGCCTCATGAGGCGTAAGCCTCGAGGCAAACCGAGGCGTAAGCTCGAGGCGCAGTCAAAAAATAAATATAAAAATTATGTGTCTATAAAAAATAAAATACTTGACCTAGAAAACTCTAAAACGTCAAAAACACACATCAAAAATAAAATAATTGACCCAAAAAGTCTAAAACACCAAAAAAACACATAAAAAACATCCTAAACCACCCGAGGCGCACAATTTCTTAGCGCCTCAACCCTTAAAGGCGTATGTACAATCTGAACCCCATGAGGCACGTCTCAGACTCGTTTTCTTAGAGTTTCGCCTCGAGGCGTACGCCTCACCCGTTTTTTAAACCATGCACATTACCAGAGAAGGATTGTATTATAATCAACCAGGGTATTATTACCATGATCAAAAATATAAAAAAAAAACTATGCACTTTTGCAAAATGCTCCACGTGACCGTGACTACTATAATAATTATGTTAACAATCAAGAAAATGTTCTTTAATGTTGTACCCTGGAAAGAATCTCAATATATTCAGAAGATCATGTTTTCCCAAAATAAATAAAAGTTCCTTAATTCTACATCACCCGAATCTTCAAGTTCTACGATGTGCTAAAACCTAAAGTATCATGATTCATGACAGAAAAAAAGAATACTAATATATGCAAGCAAAAGCGCGAGCTTATCCAAAATTATTAACAGCGTACACGCCACTTGATGTGTATCAAGTTTTAATTAACATATGATTAGCAACCCTGTGTTAGTGCCTAACAGGACCACAATCAGACAGCCCTCGCATTTGGTCCGGCCAAGCCATTTAGGCCAACAATAGCAACATCAGGTAACAAGCATTGACATGTAACTTTATACTACAACACATGTCCGTAAGTAATACATTCTAATAGCATTGCAACGCTCAAAGATGATACTAAGAAATGAATTGGAATTACACACATAAACTAATTAGTATTTAGTAATCACACTTTATTCTTAAGCAAGAAGCAATCTATACTTTTTCATCATACGTTATACGACATTGACAATATAAACTTTTCCATTTCTTCTCTTCCCCAATGAGACATACATTTCTATATTAACAGCAACATTTTGGGTCACCAATGGCATTGTTGTAAATTTCAAATGTAGCTAACAAAGTCAAAGACACATACAACTAGACAAACCAAACATAATCAATTAACATAATATCATTAAACTTAAGTTTACAAGCATACCATATTCAGTACTGCTGTCACTAACAGAGCTCTCAACTTTATCCCTTGAAGACACACATCTCCCAAACAATCTAAACTTAATCCAACACCCTGTTTCTGCACCACCATCATCATCCTCTTCTCTCTTCTTCCTTTCTTTCCCTCTATCCACATTCAAAACCTTAGCTTTAACAGCTTCAGTCCCCACCCCCATTATCCCCCCCAAACCCCTAAATTATTTCAAGTTCAAGACAACATTACAACCCCATCAAGACTCAAACTTTATAATAATAATATCCCCAAAAGGGTATGTTCTTAAAAATGTTTAAAACATAAAAGATCATTATAACTCCATCAAGCTTCAAACTTTATATTAATAATAATAATAATAATAATAATAATAATAATCCTCAAAAGGGTATGTTCTTAAAAATGTTTAAAACATAAAAGATCATTATAACTCCATCAAGCTTCAAACTTTATAATAATATTAATAATAATAATAATCCTCAAAAGGGTATGTTCTTAAAAGTAATAAAAACATAAAACAACCAAGACCAAGATCATTATAAGTTTATAACTTCATCAAGCTTCAAACTTTATAATAATCCTCAAAAGGGTATGTTCTTAAAAATGTTAAAAACATGAAACAAACAAGACCCAGATCAAGAAACGGGTCAAAGATTTGAACCCGGGTGAGCATGGATGAACCCAGATCATAAAATGTGATGCATCTTTAAGAACCTTAATTCCAACAAACTAGAGTTAAGAATGTGGTTTGGATATTCCAACACACAGAGACTAGTCTGTTGAAAGAGACAGAACAAAAGGAAGGTGAGTGAGACATATAGATACAACATATAGATATAGAATATGTGGTAAAGGAAAAGTGATTGTTTTGTCATGAAAAGAGGAACGACAGGTGCAGTTATCGAGGCAGGCGAGACGAAAAGGGTATTTCATTGGGATAATTATTATTATTATTCTTGTATAATTGTTTATTTTACTTTAAAGGGATAGTTTTTTTTTTTTTTTTAAAGCAAACTTGACCAAAGAACACGGGGAATCTCCAAGGCAGAAATCCCCACGAACCCGACAATTACATCACATCAAAATGAAAAGACTTCCAACCCTTCCAATCCACTACACTATTTCTACCCCTATTGCAAAACCAAAGATAACTCAACGCTTTAACATCTGACACAATCTCGATCACATTCCTAGTAGTCTGATTAAACACATTCTCGTTTCTAGCTTTCCAGATCCGCTAACATGCTACCATTAAGATGCCGTATAAAATCTCCTTTTTACTCTTTGACCATCCCGAGTTCGTAACCACATCAACAATATCTTTAACAGCAAATAAATAGATAGGTGGTAAATGAACCCAATTCGTAATCCCATTCCAAACTCCATTCGCCACTCTACAAACCGTAAAGATGTGTTCCACGCTTTCACCAACCTCCTCGCAAAACTCACAAAGACATTCCCCGTTAATTACGTTTCTTCTTCGTAACGCAACTTTGGTGGGAATCATATCCAACATCACCCTCCACATAAAAACATTACACTTTAACAGAACCCATTTACACCATTGAAATTCTATATGAAAACCTTCCATTCGGTCACTATGCAGCCACTTCTTCACCTCTTGCACTGAAAAATCAATCGGCCTACCAGCATCCCAAGCCCATGTATCCCTTTTATTTTCCAATCTCTTATCCACAAGAAGTCGATGGTAATCAATCAGTTCTCGGACTTCTTGATCAGAACTCGGATACGACTTCCACTTCCACATAATCGCCCCAGCCATAGTATTATCACTAATCCTATCCGCAACCAAACTCCACTTATCTTGCTCTAACCGAAGCAAAGCAGGGAACATTATCTTCAAGGAACCCGAGTGAGTGATCAATCCAAAACTTTATGTTGACCCTATTACCCACTTGACCCCTTATCATGTTTACCCCATACATATCACCCACCTTTAGACGACAACCACTATTTACAAGTTTCATCCACGTCCCCGAGAACCTAGACTTATGTGGATAAGTCTCCCACCTCCTCGTAAACCCATGTATCGCATTAATTACTCTTCTCCACACAAAGCTACCTTCTTACGATAACGCCAAAGCCATTTTAACAAGAGAGCGCAATTATTCTCTCCACGCTTACTAAAACCCAACCCACCTTGTTTCTTTGATCTAGTGACTATATCCCATCCAACCCAATGTACCTTTTTAGCATCCATACCCCCCCCCCCCCCAATAGAAATTTCTTAATCAAAGACTCAAGGCTATTAATAACCGCAACAGGTACCTTAAACAAAAGAGAAGTAGTAAGAAGGCAAACTTTCCAACACCGATTTTTCTAGCGTCAACCGACCACCTGTAGATAGAACATTCGATTTCCACTTGGACAAACGTGTTTTAAAAACTTTCAACACCGGATCCCAATTACTAATTCTACTCATATTAGCGCCAACAAGGATCCCTAAATAAGAAAATGGAGTGACCCCTGAATGACAACCCATAGCAATCGCCTTATCAATAATCTCATCAATACTCTTCCCCACGCCAAAGAGAGTAGATTTATGAATATTAATCCGAAGGCTCGAACATAAATGAAACACTCGAAGCAATCTTCTAAGAGTTACAAAATTATTATTCGACCACTCTCCCATAACCATCGTGTCATCTGCGTATAATAAATGAGAAAGAATATGTCCCCCATTCGGAAGCCAAATGCCACTAAAGGAACCCACACTGCACACCTTCCTTATAAGGCCCGAAAGAGCCTCCATAACTTTAACAACCCGGCACAGACCCACAAAATTTTTCGCGAATTAATATTATTATCGTGTAATAAAATAAACCCAAAACCAATAATAAATAAATAATAAGCGAGACGTTTATGTAAGAAATTAAAAACCGAACCATGATATCTAAATAATTAGAATATACGCTTTGCGAGACCGAGTTAATACGCGTTAACAAACCCGTCCGTAACCGATAAGCTTAGTCATTAAGGGACACATGGCATTAATGCCTTCTGCCCCATGTCTTCATGATATTATAACACACACACACTTTATTATTTTTAAAAACCCAAATATAAACACACATCACAAGAACACTTTGCTGATTATAACTCAAAATAGAGAGAGAGAGAGAGGGACTTAGAGAGAGAAAGGAGACCAAGAGAGAAGGAGGAGCCGGAGGGCTCCCACCGGCGGCCGAACCACACCCCCACCTTCAACACTCCACCGGTTTCTTATTATAGAGAGAGAGAGAGATGTGTAGAGAGAGAGAGAGAGAGAACAGAGGAAGAGAGAGAGAGAAATTGAGGCGGCAGGAACAAAAAAAGGAAACAAGATGACGACGACGGTCACCTGGATCTCAATCGGGTCAGATCTGGTCCTAAAGGTAAAAACCCCTCTTTTCTAAATATTATGGTTATGGTCAGTGGCGGACCCAGGATTTTTCGCCACTGGGGTCCCCATTTTTTGGTGTTCGGATTTTTTACAACGAAATGTTAGTTTTCGGCCTGGTTGCCGTTCGGGTCGGGGCGGGGCGACAACTAGTAAACATGCCTCGCGCCTTGAGGCGATACACGAATAAAAATATAAGCTGTATTCGTTCTGAACAACATATAAGTCCTTTTTGTAAACCTTACTACATGTTAATGAAACAGTAAACTTAAAATCCAATAGCACGTAGGAAGAACTATTAAACAATAATAATATATACTAACAAAAGTTTGGTTATTCACTTTCATATAAACAATTGAACATCATTTTGTTAGCTTGATTTTAAAACTCTAAACCAAAAGAGTGATGTTCACAGTTATATAGATAATCAAATAAGGAATTAATGTTCAGGGCCGGCTCAAGCTCGTTAAAGGCCCAAAGCTACTTTTAAATTTGGGGCCTTTGTAAAAATAAAAATATAAAAAAATACTTTGAATAAAATGCTTCAACACAAAAACGCTCATGGTCTAACATGCTTCAACAAACAAAAACACTCATCATTATCGAGCTCTCATCGTTGAGTAAATGGAGGGAAACACTTAACCAACTAAGCAAGTAATTTTCATGACCTATACAACTGGGATGAGCAACTTAGAGATATCAAAAAAAAATGAGGTAACAATGCGAACTAAGAAAATAAATCTACATAAAAGTTCAGAAAAAAAAAAGATATATTTGTCCATCTAATCTAATTTACAATCTCGTTTTTTAAACTAAACCTAACCTAATTTACTAACCATTAATCCCACCCAAAAATCAGCCAAGAGCCATGTCCATCTTCATTCAGCCCACTTTCTTATATCTTTTTGGGCTGGAGCCTATCAAGCTTAGGGCCTAAAGCAAGAGCCTCTTTTTAGACGGAAACAAAATACCAAAAATGAGAGTTGCAAGCTTCGAACTTATAACCTCCTTGTTAAGATACAAGGGGAGTTACCACTCCACCATCTTTCAACATGATATTATGGGTTCCATCTTTATATTTTTATGGGGTCCTTACAAAAATTAGTATACCGGCTCTACTACATTTTTAAAAAAGATTGGTGTCCGTGGACCCCGACCCACTATACGTGGGCCCGCCCCTGGTTATGGTTATTGGCTATGGTTATTGAAGTGATGTTGATGGATGATGGTTGTTGAGGGACAAATGGCGGTGACAGAGGAGATAAGGTGGGTTATGGTTAGTTTTGGTGATGGTTGTTGATGCTGGAAGTCAGGACAGGGGGGTAATCGGTGACAGGCGACGGTGATGGTGCTGAATTGGAGGTTCGGTGGTGGTCTGGACTGAGTTGCAGGTTTGATGGTGGTCGATGATGGTGATGCAGGTCCAATGATGGAGGCCAGGGGTTCGGGTTAGGTACTCGGTCAGGTTCAGAGGCGAGTCAAGGATGGGTCAACAAAGTCAACATTGGTCAACAGATGTTGACCAGGTCAACATGAGCAGCAGGTATAACCGGACTACAAACCTGTTCATATTATATTATACGAATTACGTGTGGGACTTGACGAGTTGATAAACGGACTATACATAAAAGTATACTAATATAGAGATACTCGGACATTCGGACTAGTTATACGAGCATTTAGTTTGATAAAAACGAATATTAGTTATAGACACGGAACTTGATAACCTAAGTATGGATACATGAAACTTGGACACGAACTCGGACATTAAGATTAAGGTTCAACTCATACTTATTAGCGACTAGTGTATACCCAAAATATTAGGATAAATATAAACTCATGGACACTTTGGATGAGATATAAACATGAGGTGTTAGAGACTTTAGAATATAAAAACTAACTTATGATAATAAGTACTCGGACTATAAGACCTAGAGTTTGGATGTGATTATAATCATTGTATACTATAAACGAATACATATTGAAATGGATACTACCTCGACACTTGGACATTGGATTATAACGGACACTTGGCCAAGGTATATCATGAACTATAGTGGCGATGATTCGACTTAGGACTCAAAACCTTTGACGCTTAAGACTTGAAATGAAGGAATGAGACATAGACGCCTACGACTTGAATGGATCAACATAAGTAAGTTATATGTGAGACTTAGACTTAGACGAACGCTTTGGATACTAGTTTACGAATAATGGAAGTATATTAGAAACCATACACTCGAGCTCGTCCCCACGCGTAACCATTATGAATAAAAGCAAAAACTGAACTCTAATAATAATGTGTGTCGACATAGGGCCCAACCAGGGGGATGTCAGTATGCGGTACTGAGCACCGGTTTTTTATAATTGAGTTATGCAAACATGTGAGTTTCGTGAACTCCCCTCTTTTTACTTTTATAAATGTTTTGGGGTGACGCATGCTTCTAAGCTGTTTTGTACATTGTTATGGGTGTTAGTTTTACAGAGCGTGATTACCTGCTTGCTTGTTATGCATACTGAACCAGGCACTCATTAACTCTAGGACAGAGCCGACTTAATATATGGGTAGTACTACTTGGGGAAACCCCCACGCACAGTGGTCCGGCCTAGACCCGGAAACCCCCACTGAGACCAACGGGTCGTTGCGGCACATATTTTGCCATTTGGGAACCTATGAGGCAGGACATAGGTTGGAAAGCTATGACAGTAACGGGCATAGACTTTGTTGTTACATCTAGGCGTGGTTAGGCATGGGCTAGGTGCCAAGGGTTGAGTGGCCAGCTTGTAGGACTTTAACACCATAACCAGGAAAATCTGTTTGGAAAACTATTAAACTGTTTGAATAAATGAAACTGTTTTGGTAAACTAATTTTGGGCGCCTATGTAACTAAACACACGAACTCACCAACATTATTGTTGACAAAACCATTTTAAGCATGTGTTCAGGTACCAGCATTGGAGATATGAAGAACGTATGATTGCAACTCGGAGTCACAACCAGTGGACGAACCAGAAGATGATCAAGTAACCATAGAAACCAACCGCGCATATACGATCTGGCACTAGATATATTAAATGAGATTGTATTATGTAATTAAATTGTATAAGTTATATTAATAAAGTTAGTTATTTCTATACTGTTTCCGTCAAGGTTGCAAAAGGCGCTAGGCGCTAGGCGGGCGGTGAGGTCTAGCCTAGGGACTAGTCGGGACTAGGCGAAAATTAGGCGGAATTAGGCGTTTTGGTATTTTATACGTATTTTATATATATACACACAAATTTAGGTGTTTTTTGAAAATATGTTAAGATATATACACATAATACTAAAAAATACTTAGATATATACATATAATACTAAAAAATACTTAGAAATTTAATAAAAAAATAAAAAAAAATAAAAAAAATCACCGCCTAGGCCCGCCTAATGGCCGTTTAGGCCCGCCTAATGGCCGCCTAGGCCCGCCTAATGGCCAAAACGCCTAGATCTCCGACTATGGCCTAATTCCGATTTTCTTCACCGCCTAGCGCCTAGGCGGCCGCCTAGGCCGATTTTTGCAACATTGGTTTTCCGTTGTTGCTTGCATTCGCGTGAATGTCGTACCAAACTGTAATTTCATCCAGGCCCCCTGTGGCTGGGTTGTGACAATAACAACGATAAACAGGAATGGTGAGATAGGATCACCTTGTCTCATACCCTTGTCATAAGAAAATTCAAAAGACGGAGAACCATTAACTAGGACTGACGACCTAGCTGACTCCAAAACACCTTTAATCCAATTACACCAAATCTCCAGAAAATTCATTTGTCGCATAACCGATATCACAAAAGCCTAATTGACATTATCATAGGCTTTTGCAAAATCAATTTTGAACATAAATAACTCCTTCGAACATCTTCTAGCCCAAGATAAAAATTCACTAATAATAAGAGGACCATCCAGAATATACCTCCCTGCGACAAATGCCGATTGGGTCTCTGAGATAAGACTATCAATCACCTTTTTCAACCTGTTTGCTAGGACTTTGGAGATCACTTTGCTTACTAAACCAATCAAATTAATCGGACGATACTCCCTCAAGTCAACCGGATCATTCACTTTAGGCACCAAAGTGATAAACGAAGACCCCACACCCCGACTTATGACCCCCGTCTCAGCAAAATTATTAAAAATATCTAGAAAATCACCTGAAAATAGAGACCAAACTTCTTAATAAGTCGGAAATTAAAACCATCGGGACCTGGGGCTTTTATCACTTGCACATTCAAACACCGCATCCTTAATCTCTTTCTCTAAAAATGGAGCCACAAGCCCATCCTCTGCTTCCGAATCAAGAGTCTTTAAACCGTATACATGAAGCGAAGGCCGATCTTTTATCTCTTCAATAAACTTTTCTTTAAAAAACCGATGCACCTCCTTTTTTATCTCTTTAGGCTTCGTAACCCACTCGCCATATATGGACAAACCAGGGATCGAGTTAGACACTCTCCGAGCATTAATAATTCCATGAAAGAAACGAGAGTTTTCATCACCCTCCTTCGCCCAATTTACTCGAGCTTTCTGTTTCAAATCCCTTAAATTATAAGCTTCCGATTCTTTCAATCGCTTCGTAGCCTCTTCATGTATCCACCCTTCTTCTTCCGTTAAATCCCGATTTTCCATCAACAATTCTAAATCCACAATTTCGGCTTTGAGACCAATTTCCTCCTCAACTTCAACATCTAACTTTTTCTTTGTGCCAATCCTTAATAATCGACCGAAGCTTCCTAAACTTGGATAACAACTTCACATTAGGCGCCCCTGCAAAATTAGAAGTTGACAAAGCATCCTCGACCACCTTATCAAAACCTTTTCTACTTAACCATGAATTGTAAAATATAAACGGTTGGGACCAAAGTTTCGCGACTCTATTTTCAACAGTAGCGGACAATGGCCAGATTCATCCCGATTGAAAAACGACCATTTATTGTAAAACGACCAACACACAAAACACGTCGATACCGCTTAGCTTGTTTCCTGCAAGAAACGTGAATTTTCGACCTCTCAAAGAATACTCATACAAACCGGCATCTTCCAAGAACTCATTAAACTCTTTCGTGGCCACTTCATTAAACATCAAATTTCTTCGTTCAAACCGGTCTCTAACACTGTCAAAGTCTCACGCGACAATCCAATACCCATTATCATCCATATCAATCGCCTTAATAGCATCCCAAACCACCCGTTTATCAACCAACTTTTGCGGACAATATACGTTGACATACGAAACCTTCTGCCCGTCATGTTTCATATAACCCGAGACCACAAGCATCAATCTACTCTTAAAAACCGACGTCTTCACAAAAACCTTAGAGTTCCAAATGGAAAATTAAACCCTCGGACCTACTCGTAGCATCGACATACTCAAAATCAAAATCACCAGTCCCCCAGAATCTACTAACATCCACACCTTCTATCGACTGAAACTAAGTTTCCTGTAACATTATAAACCCGACCTCATTTGACACCTTAAGTTTTCGAACCCACAAACTCCTTCCAACAGATCCCAACCCTCTAATATTCCATGAAATAACATTCATTGAGGAACTGATTGAAAACCTTCTCCGCTAATCATCTTCACAATAGACGTTTCATACCTATCAATGTTAGAAGCTCCAAGATTCTTGCCCAAGTTAACCGTCTCGACTACTTCTTCATCATTTTCCTCCACGACCGGATTCCTTTCAACCTCCACATTCACCGTCTCTTTATTAAGGCCAGGGGTCACATATTCTTCCTGTGACCCTTCGACTTCAACTATATCTTTGGGATTCCCGTTTACATTAAAAATAAACTGATCGATATCATAAGGATCATCCCCTTCTCTAGAACGTTTTTTAGGCCTTTCAAGACCCGTCGGGGAAGGAGATTTCTCTGACCTCGACTTTTTCCGAAAGCTACCTCTTCTCCTGTTCTTATTACCCTTAATAGCCTGACCACCAGAAAAATGTGAGCTAAATACCTCCTTAACACCAAGACCAACCCTTGTGAAAGCGTTTCATTCTGAGAAGCACTATCAAAAACCTCATTCTGAACTGCATCAATACCCACGATTGGAACATCATCCGAAGTAACCACCTATATCTTCTTTCTCCAACCTTACCTCATCTTGCAAGCTATCTTTCGAGTCTTCTCCCACCTCGTCCAAATAGTCTGGAATCCAATCCCCAACCTCTTCATCTATAACAACCGAAAACACTTCATTCCTCCACTTTAATGATAAGACCTAATTAATCCTATTAACAGAATCACACAGAACTCCAATCAAGACATGAGATAAATCTTCTTGTCTTTCACTAACTTGAGCCGATTGAATAATATCACCAAACTTAGACCCATTGACATTGAACACACTATCCTCAAACAAACACAATGGAACCCCAAAAATCTTTAGCCATGCAATACGTTCAAAAGGTACCCATTGCCCTTCCCAATAATCCAACATACCATAACCTCATTTGTGTATTTTGGATTCATGTCGGAGCAAATATGAATAGATTTGTTTATTGGAGACGTGTAATTGATTTTTTTTGGTCAAAATTTACTATATGGAAGGCTAGGACAAGTATCTATTAGTGAGCAAGTTTCATTAATTAAATTTGTCTTTGATAGCTTACTAATATATGATTTCTTGTTGTATAAGGCTTGAAATTGTGTTATTGACACTCTTGAAAAATCGAAAATTAGTTGGGTCTCTTAAGACCGGATCATTTTGCCTAAGGCTTTTGGGGGTATCAGTATTGGTTTGCCACTAAATTGAATCGTCCATAAAGGAGACCAGTTTGTGCTTTCCACCATGGCAAGAATGATAGGTTGTACATCTTGGTTCAAAGGTCTTATGCTAGTGTATGGAAGAATATATGTTGCATTGAAGCTGAATTGCATACTCATGTGATAAGAGTCTAATATCTAATTAAAGGGGTCTTGGTAAATGGAGAAGAAATAAGGTAGGTTGGATCAGTGGATAGATCGGTTTCCTCCAAGTGATCGATTCCCTATTCTCTTTGAACTCAATTCATCGAAAGATTATAAAAATATGCGAAAGATGTTCGGTAAGTGATGGAAGAATTGTATGTAATTAGAAGTGGAAACGAGAGTTAAATGGCCCGACAGAGAAGGTTGCCTTTGAGAAACTTATGTGTCGGCTTACTAACAAATGCCTTACGAGTGCAGTGCACAAACAGACTTTGGGCAGAGATAACCAAGAGGGCTTCTTGGTTGCTTACATCAAAGAAAGAATGAATAAGTTGGAAAATGCGGGTGGAAATTGTTGTTTTGAATAGAATAAGTGGGTCTAAAAAAATATCAGTATTGACGCTTGGAGGGCAGAACTGGAGAGAATTCCTACTCGTGTGGTTCGAATTTATGCAACCCATGCGTTAACATCTCAAAGATAGTCGGGCATATGTTTCTCCATCGTGAAGCTACTAATTCCATCTTAAACGAATCTTCTCCATGCAGTTCTTTTAACCAGTTGTCGGGTGTTATGGCGGTGTAGAAACGATGCAGTCTTAAATAACAGGGTATTAACAATACATAAGCTCATTGGCAACATCAAATCACTTTGTTTTTTATGGGTCAAAAGTATTTTTTGTTTGGCGAATTTTGATTGGTCACAAATGCATATTTTCAATTTTACTCCTTCCTCTAATCATATGTAATCCTCTCTTTTCTGCCTTACTAGTTTGGCCTTTGTTTATATAATATCCTGATATTCGAAAAAGAAAAAGAAAAAGAAAGCTAAACATTCAAAAATCTTTCTATATTTATGGGTGACTAAGGGAGTGAAATAAAGTACGACTTTAAGCCCCTACTTCTTTAGGCCCCTAAATTTTCAAAAATAAAAAAAATAAACCATATGTAAGGTAATTTGAGCTTTCGGTTTGTTGTCATGGGTTTGTCATTTGTGATCTATAAATATGCATACATACATTATTCTATAATAACATTTATGGTAGGATGTTGGGATCAGTGGCTACCAGCTAGAATACGCTGCTGACTGGGCTATTTGTCTTTTTGGGCGCTTCAACTTTTCTTTAGGCGGCTCTTTTTTTTGGGCTAAATATTTTTGGGGTGCTTTTGCCAAATTTTGCCTTTCGATTTTCTTGGGATATTTTTTTTATTAAACTTGTATTCCTTTGATAGTATTGATGCATATATGTAAAGTCCTCCTTTGGCAAGCTATACTTATTACATATTGCAAGAATATTGCTTTGGTAAATGATCAAACGTGAGTCTCCTATGTGAATGCAAGGTAAGCAACAAGGTCGGTTTGAGTTGTTTCTGTGATTTATGCATGGTAAAAAACCAACTAAAAATGCGAAGGTTAACTAAAAATTGTCTTACGTTCGATGTAATTTTTTTTAATGAGCCGGTCGAATATAATACGTTATTATTAGACGCATAAATTCGAGCTGCGTCCCGTAACGCGGGCGGGTAAAAACTAGTTAACACATAAATGATATAGGAATTTTAGGATTAAAAATATTTTTGTTTAATGAAAAAGGACTCATCATTATTATACGGGCCCAAGAAAGCTTATGACGACCATGCCTATATGATTTATTTTTAAACCTTATACGGCCCCATATATGTGCATCATCCTTTAACATGACACGTTCTTATGTAGCATACAAATTAACATCACCATTTTATAAGTCTCGTATAAGTGTCTACATAAGTATGTTCTCCCTTTGGTATGGCTGGTATACCCAACTAATTTGATGGAGCGAGGAAAGAAAGAACGTTTAGCACAACCTAATTTAATCTATACTACATTATAACGGAGG
>JAUTDX010003464.1:0-34071 GCA_030844895.1 Ambrosia x helenae | reverse complement strand
AATACGAATCTGTGATGACGTTGTTATCGTTAATTTCTGTCTTGTCTCGAATCTCCCGTCTGAAACCGAGCTGAATTCGCTTAATCAATCCGTAAAATTTGGTTCCTAACCGGATTCTCATCCTACCCTGAACAAACTCAAGAAGGTGCTGATGAAGGAGCATTGCCCTAGAAACGAGCTCTAGAGGGTTATAGACTGAATTCAAGAATTTGACCATGAACGGTGCTAATGTTAGGTTATACTTTCCATTTAATGAGTTAGCAAGATTGTTTTCTCGAATGGTGACACCCAAGTATGTCAGGATTTAGAGATACGACTAGGATTTAGCGCATGCAATCCCAAGCATAGTTACTTCTGTAAACAGGAAAACTATTCTGAACGTGAGATTCCTATTCAAGATGCTGACCGATGAAGCTCTATGCAAGGGATTTCTGTCTAAGAAGGGTGATACTGAAAGAAACTCATAGAGTCTGAGAGAAGACTTTTAGCATTGATTATAATGCTCGGGACGGGAATCCGACTGTTGTCACTGGTACGTTCTTAATCAATGACCAATCATGCTTTAGTACTTTTTGATAGTGGAGCCAGTTTAAGTTTTGGTCTCTAGAAGATTTGAATCTCTCCTTGGCTCGAAGTCAAATAAACTAGATAAAAGTACCATATTGATTAGCTAACGGGAAAAGTATAGATACCAGTGAGGTCTTTCGTGATTGTAATCTTCTTTTGGAGAATCGTAAGTTCTGTATTGATCTGTTACCTGTCGATCTTGGAAGCTTCGATGTTGTCATTGGTATGGACTGGTTATCGAAAAACGATGCTGAGATCGTATGCTCAGAAAAGCTAGTACGTTTACCACTCCCAAATGGTGAAACTTTAGCGATACATGGTGATAGATGCGGTTCGGGATTGAAGATTTCTAGTGTAATAAACAATGCGCAAGCTATTGCGTAAAGGTTGCCCGACGTTTCTAGCCAATGTGGTGGATACAAAGGCTAAGGAAACATAAATTGGAAGAAATTCCTATAGTGCGAGATTATCCAGAAGTTTATCCTGAAGATTTGCCTGGATTGCCTCCATCAAGACAGTTTGAGTTCAAAATCGATCTTGTTCCCGGCGCAGCACCGATAGCTCGATCCCCCTATAGGTTAGCACCTTCTGAGATGCAGGAACTGTCCAAGCAACTCCAAGAACTGTTAGATAAAGGATTCATTAGACCACGTTTCTCACCCTGGGGAAGCACAAGTCTTGTTCGTGAAAAAGAAAGATGGTTCATTCAGAATGTGCATAGATTATCGAGAGTTGAACAAACTGACCATTAAAAATCGGTACCCACTACCAGGATTGATGATCTGTTTGACCAATTGCAATGGTCTAGTATACTACATGAAAAATCGACTTACATTCTAGATATCATCAGTTGAAGGTAGCAGAGGAGGATATACCTAAAAACTGCTTTCAGAACTCGATACGGCCATTATGAATTCTTAGTGATGCCGTTCGTTTGACAAATGCGCCTGCTGTATTCATGGATCTTATGAGTAGAGTATGCAAACTGTACATGGATAAATTCGTGCTTGTATTCATCGATGAATACTTTATCTATTCACGAACCAAGAAGGATCACGAGCAACATCCTGAGGTTGATTTTGGAGCTGCTGCCGAATGAGAAGTTGTATGCTAAGTTTTCTAAGTGTGAATATGGATCCGGAAGTCATTTCCTCGGACACGTCATTAGGGCTGTTCACGAGCCGAGCCGATCCGAGCGGAGCTTTGCTTATGCTTGGCTCGTTTTATAAATCGAACCGAGCGGAGCGTCTCGTTTACAATCGAGCCAAAAATCGAGCGCGCAATCTTCGAGCGCATGTTTTCTGAGCGAGCGCCGAGCGAAGATCGAGCGGAGAGGAATTTTGACAACCATAAAATTGGGATGTTTCCTTCGATTATTTCATTGTCGGGTGACAACTAAGGTCAAACTGTTCAATAGTATCACTAATATTGAGATCCGATGTCCGAGGATGAGGGTTAGGTTGAGACTAGTGAGGCGATCAATTAACGAAGAGAACAATGTTGCATTGTGACGTGAGTGGTATCAAGCGACAATTAGCGATAGACGACTAATACCATAAAGAAGTCAAGACGGACACCTCGTTACTTAGTTTTACTATATCAGTGTTAAAATTTTATTGGGCTATTATCTAACTCAGTGTTAAATTTTTTATTGGGAATTAGAGGAAATCTATATTATTATGCATATATAATATATATAGATATGTTATATATAAAATATATAAAAAAATATATATATATATATATAATATACTATAGTGTGTGTGTGTGTGTGTGTGTAGTGTGTGTGTAAATTATGTGTATATTTATAATTATATATATAATAAATAGATAAAATGTATTCGAGCCGAACCAAGCCGAGCAGACCTTTGCTCGTGCTTGGCTCGTTTATAAACCGAACCGAGCCGATCGGCTCATTTACAACCAAGCGGAAGATCGAGCTAGCATTTTCCGAGCGAGCGACGAGCGATCGGCGAGCGCCGAGCGATTTGAACAGCCCTACACGTCATCAATGAGAAAGGCATACATGTTGACCCCTCGAAGATTGAAGCGATCAAGAACTGGGAAGTGCCAAGGTCTCCAACTGAAGTACGCCAATTTCTAGGTCTGGCTGGGTATTACAGAAGATTCATCAAGAATTTTCAGAATGAACCTCATATATCTTTTGTAGATCGTACCAGCTTGGTCTTTTAGATAACGCGCACCATACAAATGTAGTATTCCTTTAAAAGACATAAAAAATATAACTTTTATAAGAATAAATAAATAAATAAATAACTTATAAATAACATAAAAACTAACATTAAACTAAGAAAAAAATAATGCGATTAAATATAATTTTTATAAGAAAAATGTAGTATACCTTGACAAAAATGCTCTAAGGTGTCGCGTGTCATTTTCTTGGCCAACTTTAAGTACTTGTCGTTATGTCGGTCGTGTTCCCGTACGCAAGTATGCCTAGCGCTGAAGTACACTTTTGAATAGCGATAAATCAAAGTGCCTCTCTCGCATCCGGTTTTTGCTTAAAGTAATCGAACGTGTTTTCCAAATCTCCAAATGCGAAGAAATAATGTTTGGTCATCCGAAACGACGCCTAAAAATCCATGGGTTCCGGATAAGTTGGCTTTTCATCAAAGTAATCTTTCATTAAACGAGCGTTTGCCTCCATGCGGTCGCGTTTCCATATATTTTCTTCGCAAAATATGATGTGGAGGATTACTAACGTGTTTCATATACTTCGTTTGCCGGCGCACAAGCACTTGTAATCACCTCTTGCTCGATCTCCTCGTCGGTTGATTCACCCCGTATCGCCTAAAAAATCTCTGTAATAAAATCCCGGATGCCAGATGAGAATGTCGGGGAACTCATTTTTTTTTAATAAACCACATAAATTCTATTTCATTTCTTAAACTTGTCAAGTTACATCAAAATAGAGGGTCGACGGGCAACAAGCTGCGCCGCCGCCACCCCTTTTGAATCGTGAACCCTAGTCTATAAAATGAGGTTGGGTGTTTATGTGTTTTGTATAAAATTGTGTGGTGGTGTAGTTTATATAATATAAAGTTATTTTTTTATTATTTTTGAACGACCCACGTCTATATTTTTTCAACGGCCATATTTTTTAACCGGTAACGTCCACGTGCCTGCGTTCCATTGGTTGAAAGGATATTCACCCGAGCGCTAAATATTTCTCGTTGCCTTCGTTTAACGCCCAATTAGGGGGGGGGGGGGGGGGGGGTGGGGATTATTTGGGCGCTAAAAAGCCCTATTAACTTCCATTTCCTCATCCGTATTGGAGGTCTAACATGTTTTTGACGATTTAGCCCTTCTAAGATTAGTCAGCTGAATATAAAAAAGTCATAGGTTGACAGAACATCAACATCATCTCACTTTCCAACTCTCTGGAACACATATTAGGGGTTTATTCATTTAACCTCCATTGATCTCATAATATATCACACGATAATCAATCCAATTTCAGGTACCCCTTTACATTACACAATTCATCAATTCCACTTATTCTTACAAATCTCATCTTCTAAACATCAAATGACTTTCATTTGAAAATTATTATCATTGCTTTCATTTTTTTTTATTTACATAAAAAACAAACGGGTAACCTACACTGCTAAGTTTTGGTATTAGCAATTAGAAAATATGATTTTGACTTTATGCTGCAGTTAAGTTGAATAGTTGATAGATTCACAAAGTTTGTTGCTTTTTCCTTATTTGGGACTTGGAAAACTGTACCTTACTATTTCTTGTTTTTTTTCGTTATTGACTTTTTTGAGGACATGTGTATAGTGTGCATTGTATTGCCAGTTGCTATATTAGATACATACAATTTATAAAAGAGTTGCTATTTTTGTTTCTTGACTTTTGACATGCATTTGATATTTTGTGATTATTTGTTCATTTCATTTGTGAATGCTTTTGTATTTCAGATGTGAGACTCAGAAATATGATTGTACAGGATGAGTTTTTGGTTAATTGTTTTTTTTTACTGCTTTGTGGGAATGTACTTATTTATGGTGGGAATTTCTAAAAAAAATATGTTTTTTTTTAATTGCATTTTCAGTAGTCTTTAAGCTAAGAAGTAACTAAAGATTTCAGCATGTCAAGAAATCTTAAACTGATACAATTTATGATTCTATTGTCAATTCTCAGGCGATAATGATACATTTTCAATTGTGACACTGATTTATGGATCCTGAAACAAAGAATTTTGGTAAAGGTAATCCTCAAATAGGATTAGATAGCTCTTTTAGTGTAATACAGTAATAAATAAATATATTTTGAGTAAGTTGATTTAGAAGGGTTTATGCAATATATATACACTTTGGTTGACTTCCACTCATGTGGTCAATTTTCTACTAAGCTATTCTTTTGCTTTTATCTTTTTCACCCATTAAGAGATTAGACGTAACCCAAATCGACCCTCTTAAGTATTATAGGTCAACTTTGCTGTGTCTAAACTTTTGGATAAAGATATTCTGCTTTCGATTTTTGCATTATTAAGTAGTCAAAATAACCAGCTTTGGATGCATAAACTAAAATTACTTACTATTCCTTCTTTTCAAGTTTTAACTTACCTTTCAGTATTTAACGTCTTTAGGGTCATTTGACTATTACCACACTAGTGACCAAACAACAGAAGCATATCCAAACACAATATCCTAAAGCCTGTTTGCAGTAAATTTGCCTGTTTTTCTGGAATTCCGTATCCTTTTTTTCTGATTATTATTGGTCTTCATAATCTAGGACCAAGGGAACTCACGGGCGCTGTGATCTTATAAGTTACTATAATTTTTTTACCCCACTATGAGTTTCTCTGCAAGAAGTCACTTCCTTTGTCAATTTCAGATACACATATCTGCATGATGTTGTTGGAGACAAAGACATCAGAAAAGGCGAAGGGATGCAATTGGATCAGCTTATTCACAACACATCCTTATCTAGAGACACAACAACACACACGCATACACCGTTTGACATAAACACCCTGGCCGAAGCCTTTCGGCTTAGAGAGACCACTACACCCATTGACCTCCCATCTGTAAGAAATTGGTTTATGTTTTTTTTTTCTACCAGTGGTGGCAAGATAGGCGCATCAGGCGGGCCAAAATATGTATTTTCAGCAAGGGACAAAACGACCAGGCTGATTACCTACAGCCCTTTTCTTGCATTTTTTTTATTACTAATAATTTGTTAATTAGAATTTTACAAAAGCAATATTTTTAGTTTTGGTAAATATTGGTTCTCGGGTGTTAGTTGCTTCCGGAACAAGATGGGTTTCATAGGCAAAACATGTGTTTTTACTGCGGGTAAAAAACAAGCTGGATTGAAATTGCGCCAGTTATTATTACAAAACGCTATTCCTTATAATTATATAATGGGTTGAAATTGGCACCGGTTTATATGATTTTGTGCATTTTTGATCTTAATTATATGGCTTGTGTTGTTTTATAGTCAGAGAAAGGGATGCCTACTATAGCTGGAAAATCAAGAAGTGAGTCGAAGGATAAGGAAAAGAAGCATAAAAAGCACAAGGACAGAGACAGAGAGAAGGACAAAGAGCACAAAAAACATAAACATCGGCATAAAGATCCAAGTAAAGACAAGAAAAGCAGTCACCATGACAAGGTTAGATGCTTTTGACATTCCGCAGGACAACTAATAACAACGAACAAGGACATATAATATTAGTTTTCCTTTCAAACAGAATTAATGTTTCCTTATTCAAGAACTGGTTTTATCTTTAGCTCCTGAAGAAACAAACATCCCTTTAGTAAAGATATAGCTCTGTGTAACCTATTTTTGATTAACATACACTCCGCTTGTCGATCAGAATACATGCTAAGATTCTAATGGTGTTATTTTAAACTGTTTCAGAAAAGGAAGCATGATGGAAATGAAGATGTCAGTGACATTCCCACAAGCAGAAGAAAAGTAAGGTAATTGGATGCATTTTACTAGCGTTTTATGATTTTCTTGTGTTACGTTTTTTTCTTATTGGGTTATTCTGTTGGTTTTGCAGTATAAGAAGTCAAAGATTGACGAAATAGGAGCAATAAAGATAGCAGCCTGAGTTGACATGTAGTGTATAGTGTTGTTTTTCCTCGTATTGCAAAATGAGGTCCTTAGTTGCATACTATAACACCAAATTAATTGAGGTACCAAAAGTTTAGCTTTTCCCCTGATTGCATTTCATTATTCAGTAAATCACTCAAATCTACAGGCATAATGCCAAAATATATGATGATCAAATAACCTTTATTTGATCTATGCTAGAGGTCACCAAAATGGGTTCGGGCCAAAATATGTATGTAGTAGTTTTTGTAATGGTTGAAAAAATTTTCTATTTTATAAATTGTAAAGGTTATAATGTTCAATATCTATATTATATTTAAGAATAATATTTGTTTTTTTAATTATTTGATTTAGGAAGTCTTTTGGGTGATTTCTGGCCATTTTTCTATTTCTTTTACCTGACCCAAATCGAAATACTGATATGTTTTTCTTTGTTTACAGAATAGTTCCAGACTAATTAAAGATGTCCAAGAAGGTGGATTCACCTGTTAAATAGACTTATTCATTCAAGGTACACATTTTATGGAAACTAGACTTCTTTGTTGTTTGTTTTCATATAATATATAATATAATATATATAAATATATATGACTGGAATTTAAATCTTGATATATTAATCCTAATCATTATTTAACAATGTGTAAGTAAGATATTTTTTTCTGTTTTACTAGCAGGCAAGCTTTTAAGACCTTGAAATACTAGTGAAGTAAGAAGATGAAAAGATATTGCTATCATTAGTAAATATGATTGATATATGTTCATTTTTGGTCTCTTTCGTCTAGAGAGACTCTATCGACCATGTAGCATTCCTTTTTAAACGTGTTACCCATTTTTGAGAAAAGCTTTATATTTGCTTCTATACACCGTTCGACGAGTGTTTACAATTTCATCGTTTTTTTTTTCAAGTTTTGTTTATAAGATAATCATGTATGTCCATTTACCAGGTATATCTATAGATCTATACGTCAATTTCTATGTCAAAACCTTGTACCTCTCATAGTTACGAAAATCATGAACAATCTTGCGTAGCCCTTCTTTGCGTTTGTTAGAATCGCCTTTAAATGTATCAACCTGACTTGTGTCGTACTTGTAAGGTTTTCATAACCTCCCAATTTTTGCATGTGATTTTTTTTTATATGGAGACATTTTAATGGATTGTAAATATATATTGCACAAGATTATACCCTTGGAGTGTCCCGGGTTTGAAGAAAACAAAGTAGTACTTGTGTAGCCACTACATCACCATGATACATCATCACCACTATCCCCATGCCCTTTTTCATATCCTTTCACCAAAGCCTAACCATTTTAAAAAACCAAAGCTCATTACCAACATTAAATTCATAATTAAATAAAACATAACTTAACATCATACATCACTTCACACTACACATTTAGCATTTAGAATACTCTATTTAGCAAACTTTGTATGCATTATGGTGTTGTAATGTATGCATAGGGAGTTTTTTCAAAAAGTTTTGATTTTACAACTTTAGATGCATCAAGTACAAGTATTTTATACACTATCTTCATTTTCTATCAATACACTCTCTCTTTTCTCTCTTACCCTCTACACTCTCTCGTTTTCTCTCTTACTCTCTCACTCTCTCTCTACAACAAACAAACAAAAAAATACATATGTTACTAATGCCTAATCTACAAGTATCATATATGAGGTAAAACAATATAAAAAAATAATAAGTATTTTAAGTTATTTGAACCACCATCTCTTTTAATTTACCTTAGAAAAAAAATCCATCCCCCTTTGTGTTGGGCAATTAAATGAGTTTGTGTTAATACCTTATGCTTTGTCTATTGTACTTTTTAGGCTAGGTGTGTTTATAAAGTGAAACCGGCAAGACATGTTGACACTAACATTACACGTGTGTCTGTGTATCTCAGCATAAGCTTTTAAGATTAAAATAAAATTGGTAACCTCAAAGCTTGCAAATTATGTAACATTCGAACAACAAGTAAAGTTGCGTCGCGTTAAAGAAAGAAAATTGAGTTATTATCGGTAGATGACTAGAATATGAATCCCTCACTTGCTATAACGTGTGCTAATACCATAAGCAATGAAGCCGATATTAACTGATTTCTCATCGCGCCCCTTACTTCATAAACCGTAGTTGTTAAAAGTCATCGATTTTACGCCTTTGGCATTACACGTCGTAACGAGCGTGCGTGGTTCTACGATTTATGTCTTCATTCGGTGTTATTTTTCCTTTTTTTTATTTATTTTACTTTACAAGCTTTTTGGTATTGGTGGACGTTGGCGGTGATATGACATTGATGCTACGTGACACGGTTTTACACCCCCGCCGCAACGCGCGGGGGCTAATATAGTAGTCTCAATTTAATACTAAAAAATAACAACAAAATTAACAATAGCATAATTGTACTTGAAGTTCACCCAATAACATCAGAGAGTTTACCGTTTTCCTTCATCGGCGTACCAGTATACCCTAAAAAACTAGGGCTGTAATGAACCAAAACGAACACAACGAACAGGGCCTTGTTTATTTCGTTTGTTAAGTAAATAAGGTGTTCACGAACTGTTCATGAACACCTACCGAACAAAAACTTTTGTTCGTGTTTGTTTGTTAAGGAAATAATGTGTTCACCAACTATTCTTGAACAGTTACTGAACAAGGTTCTTGTTCGTGTTCGTTGGTTAAGGAAATGAACATGTTCGTGTTCATTTGTATTTATTTGTTAAATTTAGGTGTTGGACAAAAACGGACACAAATAAATACCAATGACATACATGAACACACGCAGACATTAATGAACAAAACCAAGCACAGACTAACACATATTAAAATTCAAAAAAACTGTTGTCCGCCCAAAATATACTAACCCAGCCATTACCCAAATATACTTGACAAAATCTAGATCACATAATGTCTCATAAAAACGCAATTTATAACAGAGGCAACGGTTAGACCCAAGACGACTTTGGCTTTCTTTAGATAAGAAAGTTGTGATTTTTATAACTACCTTAGCAAAACATGAACTAAACTAAGATCTACAGTTAAAAAAATTAAAAAAATTGAAGTAACGTATAAAATAATAAATCCTACACTGAAATTAGAACATAATTAAAATATTATACCTTAGAGGTAATACTAAGCATTGATTTAACCACCGCGGAGGCTGAAATATTGTTTGACACTATATATATATATATAATATATAGAGAGAGAGAGAGAGAGAAAGAGAGAGAGAGAGGGAGCGGAGATGGGAGAGGGGGAGGGGGAGGGGAGGGGAGGGGGAGGGGAGAGAGAGGAGGGAGAGAGAGGAGGGAGAGAGAAGGGAGAGAGAAGAGGGAGAGAGAGGGAGGAGAGAGGAGGGAGAAAGAGAGGGAGAGGGAGAGGGAGAGGGAGAGAGAGAGAGAGCGATAGGAGGGAGAGAGAGAGGGAGGGATAGAGAGAGAGAGAAAAGGGAGGGAGAGAGGGAGGGAGAGGGGGAGAGAGGGGAGGGAGAGAGAAGTGAGAGAGAGATGAGTTTAGGGTTGGGGACATGGTGGACTGGTGGTGCTACGTAGATGGCAGGAGAAGATGGATGGAGGCAAGGAAGGGTTAGGGTTTTAATCTATTGTAATATTAAAAATAGTTTTTTTATTTTCTTTTTTAAATCACCTAATGACATGGCATGTCATATGACACACTTAAAGGGGATGTTGGCCTCTTTGAGTTGCTATGTGAGATTTTGAGCTTTGGTTTATTATAATACTAGATTTATATCCCGGAAACGTCCCGGTTGAGAAATCTAATATGACATATCAATTTTACATACGAAATAGACTGACCGGCTTTACAGTTACATGCAAAACAGCTTCGGGTGTAAAACAATTAACAATGTATCTTCAATGTTAACGTTTAACCTTAAAAAATGTATAATTCTAATATAAAAACATAACCTAAAAACGATGTACAACTCCAATGCTAACACCTGTTGTAAATAGAATTCATATTTACCGGTTTTGAACATAATTAATGACTTTTCTATAGATGATTAATGAATAACCCGAAACTTTGTGTTTTTTTTCCTGTATGAATAAAACCCCACAAAAATAGTCGGTTTTTTTCTCCGTTTTTATATAGCACTGTGGTACTCGTTGGAAAAATAAAAAATGCTCGTTAATTTGGTCGTTTTTTTCTCCGTTTTTTACATAACCCTATGGCACTCGTTGGAAAAAATAATAAACACTCGTTAATTTGGTGTAATTTTTTTCTTTAAAAAATATCGTATATAAAAGATACGTTTAAAATTTATGAGAGGAAACATGAGAGAAATAAATCTAATTTTGTTTTTAAATTCTTTTTTTCCTAAAATATCTTAAAGCCACATGGAATCCTACATGGCATTCTTAAAGGGGAGAATTGCTATATGAGTGTCATGTAGGATTTAACACTTTGAAATCTATCTATACTTTCAATAATAGGAGTGTCGTGAGTGACGTTAGAAAGCTGATGTGTCAACACCTTAGACAGGCCACCAATGCCTGCGTGATGCAAAAACTGACGTCGGTAATCACCTTAAATATTCAGAAAAAATACGCGGGCCACGTTAAAGCAGCGATGTTGTCCTCAACAGCGGTTCACAACCAAAGGGTCTGCCGTCAAGCAGCAGCTGTTAGCCACGTACGCTGCAACATTTTAGGCCCTAAGTTTGAATTTTAAGGGAGAAAATTCAAACCAAGCCAAGCTCGAGCTGGCTCAGTTTAAAACCAAGCCGAGCTCGAGCTTTGATTTTTATCTAGGTTTCAAATCCGAGCCGAGCTGAGCCGCTCGGTTTATAACCAAGCCTAGCCCAAGCTTGACCTAGCTCGGTTCGGCTCTACTCATGAGCACCCCTACATTTGTCACAAAGCACATAGGAAGTTATCAACCAATGGATATGTGAGGCCGTCTAGCACCATTAATTAATAATATGTGCAACAAAGCATGTATGAAAAAACTCACTGTTGCATATCGGTTTATATTTTAGTATTAATTTCTCAACGGTGTTTGTGTTGTTTCAGGTGTTGACAAAGAAAATTAAAAATGTTTTGTTATCTAATTTAATAAAACTCGATAGTACGTTAGTCTAAACTTAGAAATACTTTCTCACCGATGTTTGGATATGGAAACAAGTCGAACATAATCTTATGTTTCATCATTTGACATATAGCGTATCGCACCAATGAGCGGTGACGCAAATGTATGATTTCGCTAACTTTGTGGAGACGACCAAACATTAGTAGTTTAAGTTCACACTGGTTTGTAAATTTTCCAAAAATACAATTAACTCGTTTTTAGTTTCTTTCCAGAATATCAACTAAGTAATTTGTTCTTGTTCTTGGTGGGTGTGAGGGGTCCTGAAGTTGTGGTTGTTTTTGGAGGTTGACACTGGGTATTGGTTGTAGATGATGATGGTGGGTGGTTGTTGTATAGCCGAACCAAACCGAAGACCCTAAATATGATAATGAGAAAAAACAAACACATTACATCTTAGATATTTGTTCTCCCAGCTACCTTCGATAGTTGTCTTCATGTTATGCCATCGTTATGCGTTGATTGCGGTAAGATCTAAAGTCTGTGTCCCCTTGATCACCCTCCCTTGAACCTGAACTGGTCGAGAGAGATGAGCCCACACCACATTATATAACCTTTGAACCGAAAGCCCCAACTAAAGATGGAATTCCAGAACCTAAATCACTCCATTGAGAGCTCCGTGACTCACTCAAGGGAAGGTCCGCCAATGATTGCCATTATCCCACTATCCTGTCGAGGAATAAAGCGAAAAAACACAGGAACGAGGTCAGTTAACAATTGAAAGTACATAAAATGAAATAGGTTTAAGTGTGCACGGAAATGACCATTATACCCTTGATCTTAACGTTGACTGTGTCAAATTTGACCAAATTTAAACTGAACGTTAGTGTGGTGGACTTGATTGACAAATTAACTTAAACACTGGGACTCATGGTAGAAATTCAGGAAAGTAGAGACGCAACATTTCTTTCGTATCAAAACCACAAGAACTCAAATGATACTTGACTCTAAAATCAATTAAACTATAATAATGTACCAACTTATTTAAACAGTAAATTTAGTATTATTATATTATTTATTATACTATGTATTAATATAAACCTAAGATGAACAGTAGATACCAGAGTGTTTATGTAATTTTGTTGGTGTTTGCATTGTCATTCTACACGTGTTAAAGTACTAACTTATTTGAACAGTAAAATTTAGTATTATTATACTCCATCCGTCCCAATTTAAATGTCCTAGTTTAAAAAACACACATTTTAAGAAATATTTTGATTGTATGTGGTAAAATGACAATAATATCCTTAAAAGTGGTGATTGAGTTTTGTCTTTAATGGGTAAAATTGGAAATTACATTTCTATTTTTGGAAAGAGACATTTAATTTGGGATAAATAAAAAAGGAAAGTAGGACATTTAAATTGAAACGGGGGGAATATTATTTATTATACTATGTATTAATATAAACCTAAGATGAACAGTAGATATCAGGGTGTTTATGTAATTTTGTTGGTGTTTGCATTGTCATTCTACACGTGTTGAATAGCCAGAGAAGCAGTTCACCACGCGTCCACCACGACTCATCTTCTTTTATGTATACTCATCATCATATCCTCCCCTCTTTCATTTCTACTCATACAACTATAAAGACTTAAGAGCATTCACAATAGAAGCTCTATAATAGTGTGAGAGAAGCCTCTATATTATATAGAGTGGGTATAAGTGGTTGTGAGTAGAGGAGAGAGAAAATATATAGAGGAGACACTGTTCATCAGTAAATTTGGAGGGATACTGTTCACCCTCCATAATTTTTTAATATTTTTAAAAGTGGTTGTCAGTAAAGAAGAGAGAAAAGGTAATGATAAAAGTATAAAATAAATATTATTAAATAGAAAAGGAGAGAGAAAGATAGTGATTTTTAGTGTAATTATAGAGATGAAGATGGAGGATTTACTGTGAATGCTCTGAAGAGAGACTAGAGATGAGGGGTGTCCCAGACAGCCGTCGGTCGTTCCTATGTCTAAGACTGCCACCGTACAACCGTACCCACCTCCGGGGTGTTGTCCCGTGGCTCTTCGACCGCCCATGATAGTGGCGGATCTGTGTAAAGCCTCCCGTCTCTCTCTGTCTTAGTTGTTGTTTTATCACTCAATGATGATGAGTGTACTCTATCAGAGAGTTGGATCTATGTTTGCTTCAAAATGTCGATTGGCCGATGTTGTTAGTAAATTGGGTTTTTTAGAGAGAAACAGAGACATGAGGTGTTGCCCTGCTGTTGCCGATAGGTTTCCAGTTGGCCATGGCAGCGGCGGGCCTGTGTATATACGTCTTCTGTCTTGCTTTTAGTATTATGACTCGATGATGATGATTGTACTCTCATCGGAGAGTCACTCCTGTTGTAGTGATTGTTATTTTAGTTTTATGTTGTTTGTTTGTTATTTCTTGAGATGATTGGAAGTTCAAAAGTAAAGATCTGTAACTCATTTAACAAATGAGTACAAAGTTAGTGACTAACAATAATTTTGGTGATGAGGTGGCCAGCAATAGGTTGTGTTGGTAGTTGCTAGAGGGGTGGCCATTGTCTACCATGGTGGCATATGTGGGTGATATGCAGGGAGAGATATAAGAAAGAAGTTGGGTTGATGGTGATAGGATTGGTAGAGAGAGTAAGGGCTTCATCACACTGGAAAAAAAATTGACAATAAAGGATGAATTTATGAGTATTCTTTTGGGTTAAGTAAGAACTGATTATTGATAATTTGGTATTTAAAAAATTGATAAATTAGTTTATTTGTATTAAAGTTATATTGAGAAGAAGAGCCTTTAACAAAAGATATTGTGTATACATATTTTTTTGTATTACATCGAATTAAACACACGGATGATGTTTTAGCAAGGTTTTTCTGTTCTTTAGGTTTAAAGTGTTTAGAGTTAATATTTATGTCCTTGCTATATGATTCATATTTTGTTATACATAAATTGTTCAGCTGTGAAATTGGAAAAAAAACACATGCGTTACTTGGTTGTTATTTGACGCATAAAGTCCATTGATTTTGAAGTCCATTGTTTTTTTCTTGTCCTATTTGATAAGATGTAGCTGACTACTTGGTTGAGACCCATTTTGACATGTAGAAATTTGCATGAAACCACACCTTTGATTCAATTTGGCATGGTTATACGTTTACGAACCAAACCGATTTCTACCGAACCATGTTTTTGATTGACGGAAATCACACATTGATATACTTTGTTCGTATCACCATTTTATTTATTTCTCTCTTTTGGTTGCTATAGCGAGTACCGACACCGTAACGAAACGAATAGATACAGATAGTAGCAATGTTTAATGTTTAAATATGGATTAAATGACAAGCAGAGCTTTCACAGTCACTGAAAAGCAAGTCCTACAAAAATGCCTCGATTGCCGTCGCAACGCGCGGCGGGTAATTTACTAGTTTGCTAAATACTTAAACTATTTAAGTCTTTATATGTATTTTAATATAGTAAAGTAATATTTATATTCTCATATTTAATTAGGCCATGCTTCGTCTTGTCGGTATATTCCTTTTTCCATGTGTCGGTGAAATTCGTATCTTCATGTTCCCATCTCTCTCTTGACCCAATTACTTATCCGTACTTTCTAATCAAATTATTAGATTCTTTTCTACTTATTTTGATATCATACAATACGCCAATAATTAGCTAAACTGTATTTTAAAGCTACGTACCAACAAATCTATTTGGTTTAAATATATTAATATGAATGTGTTAATGTATAACGTGAAGGTTACGAACCCTCCAAAATTCGACAAGAGGTGCATGAGCGAGTGTATATAAGTCCGCAATATTACACAACATTTAAAAATAATTATGCAAACATATTACGCAACATGTATAAATCTTAATGCACTATATATATTTATAATTACGCAGTTTATTTTAATAATTACTCCATTGAATGATACTTAGTCCCAACCAGCTTAACTTTGTATAAGCCATTGTTTAGCTCAACTGGTTAAACTGATGAACTAGATCGATAGTTGGATCTCTGTTTTATTTAACACTTATTTTTTATAATTTATTTATTTTAAACTTCAATCTTTATTAAGATTACAAAACATACATTTAAAAAGAAGTTGTGTATACTAGTTTAATATTAGAAATGGTACTACTATATATAAAACATTAGTTATTTATTTATAAAATAAAAGAAAAGAAAGTAGCTATATCTTTTTCAATAATTAGTTGTTGATTATTGTTGGAGTGATGATTTATCAGTCACCATCCCAAAATACAAATTTCAAACCAGAGTTTGTCTGCCATTGCCAATCACCTAAATCTTACCTCTAAATCATTCATGCAGTTTCTCTACACTTTCTTCGATCTAATCTAAATTTGCAAAACCTACACTCTCTAACTCCTTAATCACACCTACATTTACTCATGAAAATTATTAACTTTTTATTCCTTTTCCCCTTCTTTTCCATATTAACATTTACACACCACGGAAACACCGTCGCCACTCACAACCGCAGAACGCTGCACCAGCCATTCTTCCCACCTGACTCACCCGCGGTACCTCCGTCTTCGCAATCTAATCTACCTTTCACCCCTAACCCAACCACCACCGCATCGCCGCCAGCCGACCGCCCATTTTTCCAAAATCTTCCGTCTCCGCCGCCTCCCGCCGGCTTCTTTTCCTGCTAATCTTCCTCTATCACTCTACCAAATTCTCCGAAATCTAAAGCGGTTTCGTCTAAACTAATCGCGACCGCGGTTACGCTTGTTTTCGCTGTGGGAATTGTAGTAGCTATAGTTGTTTATTTAAGAATTCAGAAGCGGAGAAGATATGATCATGATTCTGGGTCTTTTAATGATCAGAAAAGTAATAGAACTGATAGTGGTAGTAGGGTAGTTGTTAGCTATAATGTTAATAACGGTGCCGGTACCGGTTCTGATAATATAGTCAGTATGACTCCAAAGCTCAGCCGGCCATCGCAAAGTAGTGCCGAGATTTTGTACCTTGGCACACTTGCTAACCCTCACGGTGACCCTGATAATCACCGTGAGGGTGAAGGCGAATCCAGTTTGCGTAAAATGGATTCGCCTGAACTCCGCCCATTGCCCCCGCTTAATAGCGTGGGCAAACAGTGTGCGGAGTGGAGGTAATTTTAGGAATAATAGTATTGAAAATGTGGAGGTTGAATCATCTAAAGATGAAGAGTTTGAGATATTTTATTCTCCTGGAGGATCAATGGGCACCGGATCAGATGCCAGGTTGGAACTTGTTGTGCGGGTGGATGATTATGTTTCCCAAAAATTAAACGGTTCGGATTCGTCCCCGTGTTCGTCTTCGAGTTCGGGCTCAGGTTACTCGGCGAGGTCGATGTCACTAAGTATTTCCCCGCCGGGTAGTTTGAGTCCAGTAAGGTCGAGCCCGAACTCGCCTAACCTTGTTACAATTCAAACGCTTCCTCCACCGCCGCCATCACCACCACCACCGCCAACACAGATGCCGCTTGCTCTGGTAAACCGGTCTCCGGATATCAGATTAAGCAATGTGGAGTCTTCACCCGGACTTTCGGATTCATCAGATGATCAAAACTCACCTCTTCCAGGTAGAATTCCTCTGCCGCCACCACCACCGCCACCTAGGAACTGGCAAACTAGTACCAAAACTCGCACACCACCGATTCGGCCACCAGTGTTGATCACGCCGGCAACACCCGCACCTCTAACCAATGATAAACCCGCGGTTTCCCCAATCGAATTGTCACCAGAAAATCAAGAAAATGTTGAAAATCCAAAACCGAAGCTAAAACCGCTTCATTGGGACAAAGTAAGGGCAAGTTCTGATCGCGAAACTGTGTGGGATCAACTCAAATCGAGCTCGTTTAAGTACGAAACCAAACCAATCCGTTGTTTAAATTTAACCTTGACATTCTAATATTTATGATTTATAGTTCTTGAATACAGGTTAAATGAGGAAATGATCGAGTCACTATTTGTTGTAAAGACACCAAACTCAAACGTAACATCCGCCACGAACCGCCCAATTCCACTGTGGGCCACATGTTAGCCAAGAAAGCCGAGTTCTTGATCCAAAAAAGCACAAAACATTGCAATTTCACTAAGGGCACTCAATGTGACAATTGAGGAAGTTTGTGACGCACTTTTAGAGGGTAATTTGCCTGAATTCTATCAAATTTTCATATTATAGTCACGAGTTTTGTATGTTTGTAGTTTTTTTAACCGCGGTTTATGTATTTGATAATTGTACAGGCAATGCGGACACGCTTGGGGCAGAGCTTCTTGAGAGTTTAATGAAGATGGCTCCAACTAAAGAAGAAGAATGGAAGCTAAAAGAGTACAAAGACAACTCGCCTGTTAAGCTGGGGCCTGCAGAGAAGTTTCTAAAAGCGGTTTTTAGACGTACCATTCGCATTTAAAAGAGTTGACGCAATGCTTTACATGTCAAATTTTGAGTCCGAGGTTGAGTACCTAACAAGATCGTTTCAAACTCTTCAGGTATATTTCTTTAATATAGCTTTAGTTCAATTGAGTTAGTAACGTGTCAACACAGTTTCAAGTCAAACGGGTCATTTTAGTATTAGTATCATCGTTATTACACTAATAATCTAAATCTTTAAATAAAAAAATGTGATTCGGTAATAATCTAAATCTTTAAATAAATAAATGTGTATATTAGAGTCAACCCACAACATATTTTACGTGTTCGTTTTTAGTTATTTGTAACTGTTACATGTTTCATTTTAGTTATAGCATAGTCTTATGTGTTACATGTATTTAAACAACAGTTAGCATGCGAAGAGCTTAGAAACAGTCGAATGTTTCTAAAACTTTTAGAAGCTGTTCTCAAAACGGGAAACCGCATGAATGTCGGGACAAACCGCGGCGACGCTCAAGCATTCAAACTCGACACACTCCTTAAACTCATCGACGTCAAAGGCACCGATGGAAAAACAACTCTTCTACACTTCGTCGTCCAAGAAATCATCAAAAGCGAAGGCGCACGCCTTTCTACTCAAGACACCACACCCCCTAGCGACACCAAGTGTCGAAAACTCGGCCTACAACTTGTCACAAAGATCAGTTCAGAACTAACAAATGTCAAGAAAGCCGCGGCCATAGATGCCGAAGTCCTCAATAGCGATGTTACAAAACTATCCAAAGGCATTTCGGACATTTCACAAGTCGTGAGACTAAACGACACTGTTCTAGACCGAAAAAGATTCTCCGAATCAATGAACATGTTTTATGCAAACCGCGGAAGGGGAGATTATTCGGATCCAAACGCAAGAAAGTGTGGTGTTTTCGCTAGTTAAAGAAGTTACCGAGTATTTTCATGGGAATTCGGCTAAGGAAGAGGCGCATCCGTTTAGGATATTCACGGTGGTTCGAGATTTTTTGAATGTTCTTGATCGTGTATGCAAAGAAGTTGGTTCGATAAATGACCATATTGTGATCGGTTCGGGTCATAGGTTTCCTGTTCCTGTGAACCCGACACTGCCCGCGGTTTTTTCGGGCATAACGGAAAATCGACAGTATAGTTGTTCGGATAATGAAAGTACTTCGTTTCGATCGTTGTAAACATGAACAATCTTGTGTTATTGTGCGTTTGTGTATGTAAATATATGATATATATATAGTCTCAACCAATGTTTTGAGTCATAGTTTTTATTTTGGACTGTTGGTTGTTGTAACAAGAAATCTTTGTTCTTAAATTTGTGTTTAAAATCTATAGCTAGTTTTCTAATAAGAAATACTATTTGAATTCATTTTTTTTTCGTAATTGTATTGTAAGGTTGTATCGACTGATACAATACTTAAAAAGACACTTCAATATTTATATAGATTTAAAAGGAACTTAAACGTGGTGAATTTTCATAAAACAATTAGCACTTTTTATGATTTGATTGAAGAGACAAGTCAATTTTTTGAAATTAACAAATTCATGCTTTCGGTTTCGACCCAAAGAATTTTTTTTTGAGTATTCGGAATACATGGTTTCGGGTATTTGGAAAACCCGATGCCGGGTATTCGAAAAAACTCGTTCCGGGTACAACCGGTTTCGGTATTTTAAAAAAACCGGGTAAAACCGGTTATAAATCGGGTCCGTTTTCAGGTCCGGTTTTTTACATAGAAATCTATACCCTATGCGTACCTGGCGGGTAGGGTCGGGTACGGTTCCGGGTATACCCGGTTCCGGTTTTTTTAGTACCTGGTTCCAGGTATTTTTTTCGGTTCCAATTCCGGTTCCGGATTTTTTGTGCACCTCTATGTATTCCTGATTATCTCAGAAAGGTCCTGAAAAATCAAATATGACTTAATAAACATGATAAAAGAAGAAAACCTGGTTAAAACATCATTAAGATACGGACCTTGATTGGTTTTACCTGCTTGTACACATGAATGACCATGCGTCTTATGATATTTATCCATCACCTAATCAACATGTGCATAACAAATTTATTGTATGGCTAATTATAGAGCATATAAAACCATTTAACTCGTGTTAAAACTTAAAATACAATCTATTATATACATGACATGACCTTTCTTAAGACGACCTGTATTAGAAAGCCTGCAATTTCCACATTGTAATAATTATATAGCAATCAAAATTAGTACCTTAGCTGTCCATTTTGTTGATAACTTAACGTTTATACAGCTAGGGCCAGCCACAGAGCACGATTCTATCATGTCAGACGCGGGAAGATTTCGCATAATCGCCTATATGTTATAAAAAGCATATAAAATCATTTAACTGGTGTTAAAACTTAAAATACAATTTATTATATTGTTGACATGATCGTGAAACAAAGCTCAAGTTTCGTCAAGGCTTGACTAACCAGCAAAGACAACATCGCATATGAGATGCAAATAACAACAACAACTAAATTGAAAGAACAAAGAAGACCATATCATTACCTTAAGTGAAATCTGAGTTCAAATCAAGGACACCGCGTAAAAGAGAAATTCTGGTTCCGTCAACTTCCTTTAATCACAACATCAACACACCCACAATTAATAAAAAATAAAATCAAATTAAAGTTTATTAATTCAAATAAAAGTCATCATGGAACAACATACCTAAGCGACTTGATTAAAGATCCACAAGAAATAACACGATTGTCAAGTAATGATTACTAAACTAAACCCTCTCTAATAGATCCCAATTTTATAACTCTTAGAAATTGAAAAATAAAAAACAAAGTTGCAAATAACATTCAACCTTTCACAATCAATCAATAAAACAAATAGCAAAAAAACCATCAAATGCTTAAATTGCTAGATCCGAACAAATAATAAACCTAGGTTAAATAATTCTACAATAATATTTTTTATTAATATTATTATTAAATCCAAATGAATAAGATGTTTTTATAATAAGAAACAATATCGTATGAAAAGATAAAAGATTTTGAAACTTAAAATATATAAAAGGAGCATTGATGCATGAATAATTTGTAATATAAATCTGTTTTTTTAAATTCCCACAAGAAGCCACGTGGCACATTCAAAATGGGGGGGGGGGGAGGCCACAAAGAATGACACATAATCAAACATCAATTCTTTTATATATATTTATAGATTTATAGATTTATAGATTCTTATTCTTATAAAGCTATAAACAAACACTTCGTGTTGATTTTAACCAATAATATCTTGAGAGAACCGCAAAAATAGTAAAATAAACTTGTACGTAGTAATGCTTTAAATGTGATACATATTGATGACTCATAGAATTAACATATAAAACAGACATAAATAGTCCCAAAATAGGTTACAATTAGGCTTATATTAGTGATAATTGATGCTTAATTTGTTCCTATTTATATTTCTCAGAAAATTGGAGCTTCAAGACGGAAATAAAGGATTTACGAGTAAAATCGAGAAAAAACTGGAGATTCCTGAAGATACCAGACTTGAAGCCTGTTCCCTGTATGTTTGTAAGATAATCCCGGGACTTAAACAACGCTAAAATCAGCCCCGAAGTGACCTTGCACGCCCACGCTCACCTGCACGAAGGCCTTGCATGCGAGAAGACAACGCAGCAAACTTGGAAGGCAAGAAATCAGAAATAATCAGTAGTGCACGCCCGTGGCAACTTATGTTGCATGATCGTGCTCAGACAGCTCGTACAGACAAACTCTGCCATGCAGCAATAGAACGTACGTGTAACAGCAAGCATGCCCTCGACACCCGTTGGCGCGGCCGTGCAGCCCCTAGAGGTCTATAAATAGCAAGCCAACCCTCATCATTTGTTCATCCCTTCTTGTGCTCTCTTGGGGCCGAACTCCAAGCTTCTTCTAGAGATCTTGGGGTCTTGTGGGAGGCCTTCTGGCCCTCGTAACATCTCTCAATGGTTAGGCCTCGTCCTACCTTGATCGGCTTGGCCAAGAAGAGGATCATAGAGTAGTTATGCAATTAATATCGAGGGTCGTGAGGATCAAGAGAGTTACATATCACGTGGAGGTGGATAACTTTTCTATGAGCAGCCATGTTCTTGTGTTGATCCTGTCTTATGGTTGTATCTTTCTATCATCATGAACCCATTTCGATTTGTAAACTTTTATTATTATTATTATTATTATTATTAAAAGTTTATTTTTAGTTATTTGTGTTGTTAATTATCTTCTTCTAGTCCTTATTTGTTTTTCTTTGTGACAGATTTGAATGATGACTAACTTAATAACTTAACAAATTTTAACTTAATTAAAATAAACTAGAGGTATAATCAGCTTTCTGGTAACCCCGAGCTAGATCCAAGGCGAGGAAACCAGTAGTGAGACAGATCCTTCGGGATTCTGATATCCAAACCGGATTCTAAGCAATGGATTCTAAAGTGGGCAAGATCTGAGGGACACATTTCTGGTTCATACCAGATGACTGAGTAATCTTCTTGGTAAAAGGGAGGATTCCCTACGGGTGCACCAGTGATCTTCGTATTACACACCTTTAGGATTATGTTCCACTTTTATCAAGGATGTTACTCAGTCGTTGAGTGATTTTCTTGGCACTGGGAGGATTCCCTATGGGCGCACCAGTGATCACTTGTATCATACGCCTTTAGGATTATGTTCCACCTTTGTCAAGGACTTCATTCAGCTCGGGAGGTTAAGGGTTGGGTTTTTTAACCATCATCCATTTAAACAACTTTATATTTAAATGATCAATAAAATATTAAAGTGCCACTTAGAAGATAAACAAATAACGGATTCTTTATCTAGTTCTCGTTATTACAACGCCGTTAACCAATGGGGATAGGAGTCTCCTGAGTCAATTGTAAGAGAGATCCTTCGGTCTTAGTATCGTTAACCTTCTTAGGGGATACGATGTTGGTCCACTCGGGAATGACCCTAAGGCGAGATCCTTCGGTACGAAACGCGAGAGCTAAGGCGAGGTGTACGTTGTTCCAGGTCAGAAGTGAAGCTTCCGTTTTAAGAAGAAGAAGCTTCCGTTTTAAGAAGAAGATGAGTTCGAAGACCAAATACTTGACCGCGGTTTGAGGAGCCCGCTATACGCGAGGCTTTGGCGAAGACCCCAGGTGGACGCACGCTGGAGAGGTTTAGTATTCTACGCAGTAGTAGCCTCCGCTTCTTTATCAAAGAGTCAACACTTCAAGATCCCTCTCGTCTTCCTCACAAATTAATTAACTTAAATTATTAATTCTAATAATAAACTTAACTATATAATTGAAGGACCCCGAGATATGCAAAATACACTACTCTACTATTTTTATCTTTTTATTTTACAAAACCAAAACCTTTTTCAAAAACTATTTTTATAAAAGAACCCTTTCATTATATTTTTTTTTTCAAAACTCGATCAGTAAATTAATGAAAGGTTGAGTATGGGAAAGTGTGAGCCTTGGGATACGATACTCAATACTTACCCTAGAGATTATACTATGCACGTCAGGTTCTCTGCCCATGTGTTGGTTTTAGTTTCGAAAGTAAATATTGTTTACTTTATAAATTTAAAACTTAGTAAAAACCGATTTAGTAAAAATCAGTCATTGTTCCCAAACCAAAGTTCTAAAATTAAAACATCAAAGTATGAAAATTCACCACGTTTAAGTACCCATGTAACCCGAAAGCATGAATTTGTTAATTTCAAAAAATTAACAATTTTATGAATTTTCATAAAATAATATAAAATATTAAAATGTTAAAATTGCATCAAGTACCCACGTATGTAAAGAAGTAGAGTACGAAATTACGCACATGTATTCCTAGAGGTGCACAAATCGGGTTTTTTATTACCAGATTCTAGGTATGGAATCGGTTCCGGGTATGGTCGGGTATTATTTTGACCGGGTATTGAAAGAATAGGTTCCAATTTCGGTTCCTAGCATAAAAAACAATACCCGGTATACCGGTTCCGGTTTTTCAATACCTGTTTCCGGTTTTTTCAATACCCGGTTCCGGTTATGGAACCGGTTTCGGGTATATCGGGTATTGAAAAAAATCGAGTACACTGGGTATTGAAGAAACCCGGGTATATCGGGTATTGAATTCTTTTTATACAATCACGTCAAAGGGTAGTGCGACTTAGATGATTATAACGCGGTTACAGAATTCTTTGAGTATACTTTTTGAGTATTTGGAAAACCCGGTTCTAATTTTTTAATACCCGGTTCCGCTTCAACATCAAAATGCCAAATAGTCCCGTCGCTTGACACATACTTTTTGAGTATTCGGAATACATGGTTTCGGGTATTTGGAAAACCCGATGCCGGGTATTCGAAAAACCCGGTTCCGGTATTTAAAAAAAAACCGGGTATAAATCGGGTCCGTTTTCAGGTCCGGTTTTTTACATAGAAATCTATACCTATTCGTACCTGGCGGGTAGGGTCGGGTACGGTTCCGGGTATACCCGGTTCCGGTTTTTTTTAGTACCTGGTTCTAGGTATTTTTTTCGGTTCCAATTCCGGTTCCGGATTTTTTGTGCACCTCTATGTATTCCTGATTATCTCAGAAAGGTCCTGAAAAATCAAATATGACTTAATAAAAATGATAAAAGAAGAAAACCTGGTTAAAACATCAATAAGATACGAACCTTGATTGGTTTTACCTGCTTGTACACATGAATGACCATGCGTCTTATGATATTTATCCATCACCCAATCAACATGTGCATAACAAATTTATTGTATGGCCAATTATAGAGCATAAAAAACCATTTAACTCGTGTTAAAACTTAAAATACAATCTATTATATACATGACATGACCTTTCTTAAGACGACCTGTATTAGAAAGCCTGCAATTTTCCACATTGTAATAATTATATAGCAATCAAAATTAGTACCTTAGCTGTCCATTTTGTTGATAACTTAACGTTTATACAGCTAGGGCCAGCCACAGAGCACGATTCTATCATGTCAGACGCAAGAAGATTTCGCATAATCGCCTATATGTTATAAAAAGCATATAAAATCATTTAACTGGTGTTAAAACTTAAAATACAATTTATTATATTATTGACATGATCGTGAAACAAAGCTCAAGTTTCGTCAAGGCTTGACTAACCAGCAAAGACAACATCGCATATGAGGTGCAAATAACAACAACAACTAAATTGAAAGAACAAAGAAGACCATATCATTACCTTAAGTGAAATCTGAGTACAAATCAAGGATACCGGCGTAAGAGAGAAATTCTGGTTCCGTCAACTTCCTTTAATCACAACATCAACACACCCACAATTAATAAAAAATAAAATCAAATTAAAGTTTATTAATTCAAATAAATGTCATCATGGAACAACATACCTAATCGACTTGATTAAAGATCCACAAGAAATAACATGATTGTCAAGTAATGATTACTAAACCAAACCCTCTCTAATAGATCCCAATTTTTTAACTCTTAGAAATTGAAAAATAAAAAACAAAGTTGCAAATAACATTCAACCTTTCACAATCAATCAATAAAACAAATAGCAAAAAAACCATCAAATGCTTAAATTGCTAGATCCGAACAAATAATAAACCTAGGTTAAATAATTCTACAATAATATTTTTTATTAATATTATTTTTATTATTATTATTATTAAATCCAAATGAATAAGATGTTTTTATAATAAAAAACAATATCGTATGAAAAGATAAAAGATTTTGAAACTTAAAATATATAAAAGGAGCATTGATGAATGAATAATTTGTAATATAAATCTATTTTTTTAAATTCCCACAAGAAGCCACGTGGCACATTCAAAATTGGGGGGGGGGGGGGAGGCCACAAAGAATGACACATAATCAAATATCAATTCTTTTATATATATTTATAGATTCTTATTCTTATCAAGCTATAAACAAACACTTCGTGTTGATTTTAACCAATAATATCTTGAGAGAACCGCAAAAATAGTAAAATAAACTTGTACGTAGTAATGCTTTAAATGTGATACATATTGATGACACACAGAATTAACATATAAAACAGACATAAATAGTCCCAAAATAAGTTACAATTAGGCTTATATTAGTGATAATTGATGCTTAATTTGTTCCTGTTTATATTTCTCAGAAAATTGGAGCTCCAAGACGGAAATAAAGTATTTACGGGTAAAATCGAGAAAAAACTGGAGATTCCTGAAGATAGACTTGAAGCCTATTCCCTGTATGTTTGTAAGATAATCCCGGGACTTAAAACAACGCTAAAATCAGCCCCGGAGTGACCTTGCACGCCCACGCTCACCTGCACGAAGGCCTTGCATGCGAGAAGACAACGCAGCAAACTTGGAGGGGAAGAAATCAGAAATAATCAATAGTGCACGCCCGTGGCCCTCGTAACATCTCTCAATGGTTAGGCCTCGTCCTACCTTGATCGGCTTGGCCAAGAAGAGGATCATAGAGTAGTTATGCAATTAATATCGAGGGTCGTGAGGATCAAGAGAGTTACATATCACGTGGAGGTGGATAACTTTTCTATGAGCAGCCATGTTCTTGTGTTGATCCTGTCTTATGGTTGTATCTTTCTATCATCATGAACCCATTTCGATTTATAGACTTTTATTATTATTATTATTAAAAGTTTATTTTTAGTTATTTGTGTTGCTATCTTCTTCTAGTCCTTATTTGTTTTTCTTTGTGACAGATTTGAATGATGACTAACTTAATAACTTAACAAATTTTAACTTAATTAAAATAAACTACAGGTATAATCAGCTTCTGGTAACCCCGAGCTAGATCCAAGGCGAGGAAACCAGTAGTGAGACAGATCCTTCGGGCTTCTGATATCCAAACCGGATTCTAAGCAATGGATTCTAAAGTGGGCAAGATCTGAGGGACACATTTCTGGTTCATACCAGATGACTGAGTAATCTTCTTGGTAAAGGGAGGATTCCCTACGGGTGCACCAGTGATCTTCGTATTACACACCTTTAGGATTATGTTCCACTTTTATCAAGGATTTTACTCAGTCGTTGAGTGATTTCTTGGCACTGGGAGGATTCCCTACGGGCGCACCAGTGATCACTTGTATCATACGCGTTTAGGATTATGTTCCACCTTTGTCAAGGACTTCATTCAGCTCAGGAGGTTAAGGGTTGGGTTATTTAACCATCATCCATTTAAACAACTTTATATTTAAATGATCAATAAATATTAAAGTGCCACTTAGAAGATAAACAAATAACGGATTCTTTATCTAGTTCTCGTTATTACAACGCCGTTAACCAATGGGGATATGAGTCTCCTGAGTCAATTGTAAGAGAGATCCTTCGGTCTTAGTATCGTTAACCTTCTTAGGGATACGATTTTGGTCCACTCGGGAATGACCCTAAGGCGAGATCCTTCGGTACGAAACGCGAGAGCTAAGGCGAGGTGTACGTTGTTCCAGGTCAGAAGTGAAGCTTCCGTTTTAAGAAGAAGAAGCTTCCGTTTTAAGAAGAAGATGAGTTCGAAGACCAAATACTTGACCGCGGTTTGAGGAGCCCGCTATACGCGAGGCCTTGGCGAAGACCCCAGGTGGACGCACGCTGGAGAGGTTTAGTATTCTACGTAGTAGTAGCCTCCGCTTCTCTATTAAAGAGTCAACACTTCAAGATCCCTCTCGTCTTCCTCACAAATTAATTAACTTAAATTATTAATTCTAATAATAAACTTAACTATATAATTGAAGGACCCCGAGATATGCATAATACACTACTCTACTATTTTTATCTTTTTATTTTACAAAACCAAAACCTTTTTCAAAAACTATTTTTATAAAAGAACCCTTTCATTATATTTCTTTTTTCAAAACTCGATCAGTAAATTAATGAAAGGTTGAGTATGGGAAAGTGTGAGCCTTGGGATACGATACTCAATACTTACCCTAGAGATTATACTATGCACGTCAGGTTCTCTGCCTATGTGTTGGTTTTAGTTTCGAAAGTAAATGTTGTTTACTTTATAAATTTAAAACTTGGTAAAAACCGGTTTAGTAAAAATCAGTCATTATTCCCAAACCAAAGTTCTAAAATTAAAACATCAAAGTTTTTGGCTGGGAAAATGATATCTTTTTATTTGCTAAAACCACGCACGTCAAGTTTTTGGTGCAATTTGCCGGGGAAACACAATTATTTCCATAGAAAAACCCAAGTCACTTAACTGATCGGTTTATTTTTCTTTTTCATTTTTATTTTTCACTTTATTTTTCTTTTCGTTTTTAGTCTTCCTTATTCTGCTTTTCATTTTATTCTGCTTTATTTTCGATGATTGCGGTTGTTTTGATTTTTCTTGGCAGGTTTGCTTCCGGATTGGCCACCTTGGAGAATTCCCACGAGGACAGCTGAGACCACCAAAGTCATCAACTTTCATTTTGGAGGTTTTTGTTTCTTCTTTATTTTCGTTAGAGATTGGTTTGTCATCCCTTGGAGATTACCAGGTAAGTACAGAAAATGTGGTAAATGAGACTGGGTGTAGTTTTTTAAAAATTTAAAAGTTAAATTGTTTTCGAACTTGAAATGGGGTTTTAAAAATTATTTTGGGGAAACCTAACTAAAAATTTTAAAACTGGACCCTTAAAAACAGTTTTGAAATTGAAAGACGCGAAAAATGGGAGTGGAATAGCTAAGCATGGCCATGCCACACCATGTGGCACGCGCGTGCCAGACGTGCAGAACATATTTGTGAGTTTAAAAAGTCTCTTTGACTTTTCAAACCTCATTCCTCTTCTTCCCCGCAACCGCATTCTGTCGCACCCGACCTAAAATCACCATTGTTTCCACCATTTTCCTCCATTTCAGGCTTCAATCTTCAATCTAAGGTATGTGTAATCAACCAACCCTAACATATTTTATGTGTTTTATGTCCAGATCTGTCCAGATTCTTGAGTTTTTTGAGTAGTTTAGTTTCTTGGAGAACACCTTAGATTTCTAGTGTTTTTAGCCCGAATGTTTGCCTGAAACTTTAGGAAAACGATTAGGGTAGTGTGTAAAGGACCGTTTTGATGAAAACAACTTGATGATCATACAAGTTGAACAATCCAGGTGCGGAAACCCTAGATTGTATACATAATATAAATCGAATCAGACCAGATCAAATACCTTTTCAATCTCAATTTCATTCATAAACATTGTTAATATTCTTTACAATTTAGGTTTACAATGAAATAATAACTTTCTAGAACACTTCCTCAAACACAGAGAGAACCTAGACTCAACACACAGACCAAAATGACAAAAGTTATCAAACAAACAAAACTTTTTGCTTAAATAGGCCTGCCATTCGACCTCCTCGTCTAGGTCGAATGTGTACCTTCGACCTTCCACACAGCTCGAACAAACAATAAGTCTTCAGAATCTTCCTTCGACCCATATTATATGCACCTTCGACCTCACGTTCACCACAAAAAGGCTTATTATGACAATCCAAAGCACTAGTCGCATTTTGTGCATCTACAAACTCCCCCTCGACTATTGCTTGGATTGTTGACGTTCATGATCTAAAGCCTTGTTCATCAACTTGATTATGAGAATCTTCTTCTGGTCTTTGCTCATTTCAGGCTCTAGCATATGCTTTTGTCGACTTTTTCTTCAATTCATTAACCTTTACATACTTTCCCAACTTTTTCTCCAAACTACAACCTGCATTGACACCCATGCAAAGCAGAGAACATACGACGCGATGATATTTCATTGCTTGCTCAGCGTCCTTCTCCTCACAATAAATTGGATTATAGTAAAGCATGATGATGTCCTCATACGAGCAGTTGATTATCCACATCGGATCAAAGATATGAATCTTCTTGTATTCTTCCTTTTTGTCTTTCAAAAGAATCACTGCTTCAGCCGTTCTGGTCATAATACCACATCACAAATTCAGAACTGAGTGTTGCTGAATTGGCATCAACGAATCCTCTTCATCACCAATGGAGGTTTATACTTCAAAGTTACCTTCTTCAATCCAGTAGCAGGATCAACCTCTTTATGAACTATTCTTCTTGGATACTGAGGCTTGAACATATTCCATCTCGTTCTGCTCTACCAAGTCATCTTACCGCCCAGGACGGTAGAGTCTTAATATCATGGAATTGTAGAAGTACAAAATTCCCTTCTCCCATTTAACACTGATGCATCTCAACTGCCTCAAATACTTCCATCCTAATGCTCTCCCTTTAAACAGTTGATTATGGTATTTGTAGAAACCTCCCTGAACTTCTGGTTTAGGTCTATTCTCTTCCTTTTCTTTTAGATTCTTCAACGATGTTTTCAAAATCATCACATTGCTCACCAGTTGGTTTCTAACTTGCATCATTAAACACTTCTTCAACAAACTTTTCACTCTTCTTCTTTGCAAGCTGTTCAGCTTCATTTAAAGTTTGTTCATTCAGATATGGAAATACCACGTTCTCTTTGATTCTGAAGTATTCTTCATGTGTAATGTCTTCTATCTCAATCTCTTCACGTTCTGGAGTCTGCTTATCATCAGAATGATTACCAACATCCTTTTCAGGAATGTTTGGAATCTCTTTTTCATTCATAATCTCCTCAAGTGTCTTTCCAACATGCAGTGCCAATCTTCTAAGATTTCTTTTGTTATGCTGCAGACACTTCACCTTCTTCTAAATCAGGATCATTATACTCTAGTTCATATCTCATGTCTTCCGATTCAAAGATCCTGGAAAATTTTCCAGTCAACTCTATTGTCCAGACCTTCTTGTTCAACATCTGTCTATATAACTTCTTATCTTCTTCTGATAAAGATCTGATCTGTTCAGTCTAGAAGATATCCTCATCATCAACATTCTCTCCAGGTGTCTTTTTTCGAACTAGACTCACCTGTTTCTCCTTTATCAGTCTCTATCTTCTCATAGCTGAACTTATCTAAATCATCATCATCAGAATCATCATCATCATCATCTGCTTTATCATCTTTCTTACCTCCTGATTTATCTCCAGCATCGTCATCATCAGACTTATTATCTCTTCTTTATCATATCTGAGTCTTCAAAGTCTACTTGTTTCTTCATCATCCTCTTTCTTTCTTCTTCTTCATTACCCTTAAGCTGAGGAGCTTTCGAGTACAAATCATACAATAACTTCTTCATTTCTTTGTTAACAGCTTCATCTTCTTGTTTTCAATCTGTAACACTTTAATTTTTCTAGTGTTCCTTTTTCCACGAGTCAATAACATTTTGTTTTCTTCTGAAGTTCTTTCAACTTCTCTTCTAACTCATCTTGGTTTGCCTTGGATGATACAACAATCTTCAGCATAGTTTCCTCATTCTTTTTCAGCTTCTCAATCTCCTATTGTTGCTCATTAAAACGCGTTCATATATCTTCTATCTTCTTGTTAACTGCTTCCATAACATTACCAGAAACAGTTACCTGAGGTGACGATGTCTCAGCAACATGAGATTTCTTCTTTTGAAACTGCTTCAACACACATTTTCCAAAGTAGTTTCAAAATCTGGAGGAGGATTCACTGACGTTTCTTGAAATGCTTTCTTCTTTTTCTTTGCAACAGGAGATGTCACAGGAGTAGTAGCTTTAGAAGTTCCAATTTCAGGTACTTTCTTACCTGCAATCAACAACTCTACTTCTCTATCCCTTTTCTTCTTTGGGTTATCTCTCTTAGCCATTGTCTTGAACTTTGGCTTTTTAATCTTTCCACAAGGCAACAGGAGAACGAGCAAAGTCTTGATCACCAATTCCAAGATCAAGTTCATCTTCATCTACAGCATTTGGACTCTTCTATTGTTGATCTTCTATTGATTTATTTAAACTCTCAATCTCACCAGCCTTAGTGGCCTTGGGCTTAGTGGATTTGATGTTCTCATTTCCCGAATCCCATTCTTCATCACCGTGAGTCTCTTCAGAATCTACAGACTCTTCATCAACAAGATAGTCTTGGTTTTTTCTAGTTTTCTTCTTAGCAACACTCTTTTGTCTCTTTGTTTCATCTTCCACCACCTTTTCTTTGCCTTTCCCAGACTTAGCTCCTTTGTTATTCACCTGACGTTTTCTTTTTTGCATTAGGATTTACTAGAAATAAAGGATTCTCTTCATCATGATTCACTATCAGCATTTCTTGCTTTGTTTTGACCTGGATCCTTGTAGTTTGGATTGATCAAGTGTCCAAACAAATTCTTGAATGGTGATCTTTCACTCTCTGGAAATACCCTTGTAACCCTTCATCTTGCTAAACATGTTCAAGTTCATGTGACTTTGAACTACAATCTGCTTGGGATCTCTCTATAGATTGGGATATTCTTGTCAAAGATCATTTGTAAGAATCTTGGGTACATAAGAAAACTTGTCTACCTTCAATCCTTTCAAAACTTCCATCATATGATCAAATATCATTCCGGATACATTGAACGGCTTGTTTAGAATCAAGGCAACCACCAGAGAACTTATACTCTTCCTCATCAATCATAACCTCCACGCACTGGTCCAAATACATGTAAGATCACATGTACTAGATACTTGAACTTGAGGACACAACTTAGCCTTGTGTAGTAAACCATCTGTGATAGGGACCGTTGTATTTCATTCTCAAAAAGCACAATCTTTGTTCAATCCAAGATAGTTCTCTGGATCAGTAGGAGAATCTCTCAGCTCCAAAGCTTCACGAATATCATCTTCTGAAACAATAGCAAGCTCTCTGTGAATCTTATACATATTGTTGTTTTGCGTCCCAAAAATCAATCAAAGCATTCTTCCAGAAATCTACTTGATGATCTTTGTAAATGGTTGTTGTAGCAATAGATATATCACTCTGCTTCTTCTCAAGAAGTCCACAATCCCAGAAAATTTACGTGCTGCTTAACTTCTTCGATAAATGCACAAACATTTGTGAGCTTCCTCAAAACAATACTCTTTCTCCTTGGATTTTCCACTGATTTTTCTTGTATAGCAACTTGTTTCTCAATATTTTGTTGTTTAGCCATTGGAAACTGCAAAACAATAAACATGAAAATCATCAAAATCGGACAAAATTTGAATTTTGGTCAAAACTCCTTCCTTCGACCCTTTCGGTGGTTCGAATGAGAATTTTAGAGGTTGTCGTGAAGAAAGCTGAAGAAAGAGTTTGAGAATTGCAGCTTACGTTGGAATGAAACTTTGAAGGAGCTTATTCCAAGATATTGTCATCTTCTAATAGAGTTGTCAAACTACGATATCAAGATTCCGATGTCAGAATTGGTAGATAAGTTTGCTGATTCCACTACCTCCGTATTGGAATCAACACATTGAAGTCTTGAAAGAGAAAGATGCGTATTAGTATTAGTATTGGACAATTAATGAGCTGATTCAAAAGTTGGAAAACAAGGGAATTAGAGGAGAAGAGAAAAGCTAAACGATCACAAATCCCACAGAATTCGGAATTGTATCATGCTACTCCATCTTCGTCTATGTCCAGTTCAAGTGTTTGGTACATATAGCCTGAGGTGATGATCTCCTATTGTTGCTCATTAAAGCGTTCATCATATCTTCTATCTTCTTGTTAACTGCTTCCATAACATTACCAGAAACAGTAACCTGAGGTGATGATGTCTCAGAAACAGGAGATTTCTTCTTTTGAAGCTGCTTCAACACATTTTCCAAAGTAGTTTCAAAAAATCTGGAGGAGGATTCACTGACGTTTCTTGAACTGCTTTCTTCTTTTTCTTTGCAACAGGAGATGTCACAGGAGTAGTAGCTTTAGAAGTTCCAATTTCAGGTACTTTCTTACCTGCAATCAACAACTCTACTTCTCTATCCCTCTTCTTCTTTGGGTTATCTCTCTTAGCCATTGTCTTGAACTTTGGCTTTTAATTCTTTCCACCAGCAACAGGAGAACCAGCAAAGTCTTGATCACCAATTCCAAGATCAAGTTCATCTTCATCTTACTGCAATTGGACTCTTCTGTTGTTG
>JAUTDX010003463.1:0-35798 GCA_030844895.1 Ambrosia x helenae | reverse complement strand
TTTGCATAAACATTGCATGAACATGGAGATTGATTGATTTTGACTTGTTTTTACGGATAAAATCAAAATTTCTTTCACAAAACTTGATCTCCATTAGATCCAAATCAAAACCTACTTAATTTCATTGAAAAATCCATCAACTTTTGAAAAATTCAGATCAAATTGAGTGATTTTTGAAGAAAATTTGATTTTGAAATGGGTCAGGTCGAATCAGATTGACTTGGGTCGAACGAGTGTGAGTTTTAGATTGAACCAAGTGATTTTAGATCGAACCAGATTGGGTTTTAGGTCGAATCAGTGGACTGTTCATCATTCAGGGTGTGTTGTGGTCTCATTCGAATTTTCTTATTCATTCGAGAGACATCGAGGGGTCGAACCAATTTCTTTGAGAGGTTGAATGAAGTTCTTTCAGTACAATTACTCATTCGAACTCATTCTAAGGTCGAACCAAAGTCTTTCAAGTTCATTCGAACCCTTGACTTGGTTGTTTTGGTCGAACGTATTTCCAGATTTCTTGATTTTCTAAGTGTTGTTATTTCGAACATCATGGAAACATTTGGGGTTTACCTATGACACCGAGATCTGCTATGACACAACCACAGTAAAGTACCTACTAACCCTTGGGCAGTTGCAACAGTAGAGAAAAAGAACACACAACCAAAACAAATGCCGAATTACTGGGCCATTTCTACACCATCACAAACCTGCTATTAAACCTCCTCCACAATAAATTCTAGATTATTGGGGAGTAGCAGGCGCAGCAGTAGTTCAAAGCCAGACCACTAATGCCATAACAACCTTGGTTAATGACTTATCTTAGGGAAATGGAACTCCACCACCAAAGTTGTTACATATGATTGATTATCATTCGTGGCAGAGAAGATTCGAGATTCATCTTGAAGGAAGGGCTTGGATGGTGGAGAAGCATGGCAGATGATAGTGGAGGGATATGTTGCACCGACCATTGAGAATTCAACCACACCAATAGCACTTGAAGACCTAACAGATGATGAAAAGAAGAAATTTGCAGCAGAGAAGAAAGCTAATTCACAGCTATCTCAAACTTTTAATACAGACCTATTACACTAGTTTGGACCATGCTCTACTTCAAAACAGCTATGGGATGCATTAAGGAGTAGACATGATGGAAAAGAGAAGACTCGCAAATTAAGGATTGAAGAGTTAAAGAAAGAGTTTGATAAGTTATATTGGCAATGAAACCTTAAAGGAAATTACTCCAATGTTCTTTCATTTGTTGTCTAAGTTATCGAATTATGAGGTTGCTTATCCAATGACAGAGGTTGTAGAGAAGTTTACTAATGCTTTACCACCATATTAGAATCAACATGTTGAAGTGTTAAAGGAAAAAGATGCTTATCAGTATTGGTCCATTAATGAGTTAATTCAGAAGCTGCAAAATAAGGATATGGAAGCAAGGAGAAAAGAAAAGAGATCCCAAATTCCACAGAATCCGGAACTTTACTTTGCTACTTCTTCATCCACTTTCATTCCAAGTGGAGGTGTGAGTGTTGCACCAGCACCACAAACAGCATTTGTTTCAAGTGTTGAACTTTCAGTGCAGCTAGTTATTATTGCAACACCATCTTACACACCATCTCAACCTTCCGTGCAAGATTCTAGTTACTATGCAACACTATCAGTAAACATGACACAACCACAACAACCAAAAGATACACCGATTGTCAGTCAAACCTCATCAAGCTCAGGTCCAATCGTGTTAGAAACTTCTAACATGAAAAATGTGACAGTTGAAGTAGCACAACAACATATTGCTTTGGTCTCAGCATTAGTTTGCTTCATACAATGGACTTGTGGCTAGTCAGATTGGGAACAACAGTCTAACCAATGAGGATTATACCAAAATTGATAAAGAAGAGATGGAATTGATTGACATTCAGTGGGCATTTGCTAGTCTTTATGAGAAGAGCTACAGAGTTTATCGAGAAAAACTGGTAGAACAGACCTTCCTACTACACCAAACACTACCTATGGTTTCAACAAGGCGAAGGTTACATGCTTCAATTGTGGAACCAAAGGACATTTTGCTCGAGAGTGTACATAACCCAAACAACAAGGAAATTGCAACCCATTTAACTCAAAATATCACATCCGTCAATCACAAAATCAAGTAACATTTCAAAACCGAAATAACAACTTTCAAAACCAAAACCAAAACAATTACCAAAACCGACAAAACACCTCACAAAATACCAACCAAAGACAAAACATCCACAACTAAACCAAAACCAAACAACACCAAACCAAATTAGAAAACATTTTTCCAGTTTTGACACCAAACACTCAACAGCAAAATGAGAATCAAGCATTGGTGATTCAAAAGGATGAAGGTTTTGATTGGAATACAATGCAATTAGGTGTTAAAGAGGTCACTGGTGGTAATGTTACTTGTTTAGCTCAAGAGGTGGTGAGCGAGGAGCCGGTGATAGTTGATAATGAAAAAAAGAAGATTGTGATTGATAAGGTAGATGATGAGATTATTTCTAAGAAGGTAGAGGAGCCAATGATTGAAGAAGTGGTTTCAGATTCTTCTGAAGATCATGTATCTGTTTATTCTAACACCGAGAACGAATTTGATTCAGAATTAAGTGTTAATTCAATTGATGATGACATTGAGCAACTTCTTGCCGAAGCAGATTTTCTTATGACTAAGAAGTCATGCATGGTGGGATACTTTCTCCAAATTTGACTATTCCAAGTTTTTCCCAAGAAAGGAAGCTCATTTTCGCCTTGATGGCCATGACAGAAGGTCCTAAACCGGTAAGTTCTAATTCTACTTCTAATGAAAAATATTTTGGTAAATGTGATAGACTTGAGTGCGAGGTTAAGGACTTAAAGTATCAACTTGAAAGTGCTAAAACCGCCATTGAGTCTTATCGCAAGAATGAAAAAGATGTTAATAAGCTGCTAGATAACTATAAGAAAGACATTTCTGAATTAACAAAAACTCTTTCACATAAACAAATTGCCATCAATAACTACATAAATGAAATTGAAGAGACAAAACTTGAAATGGCAACAATCAAATGTTTTTTCAGAAAAGATTAACAAGAAACTTGAAAGTTATCTAAATGTAGCTTATGTCTTAGACCACATCATTGAAGAACCAAGTCCAAATGTGAGTTACAAATCAGTATCATCTCTGATGTTATTTGAAAATCAAAATTTAAACACTGTGACACCAGAAAGTTCTGATAAATCAGGATCTACATCAGAAAAATGAATCTAACACTTCCAGTATTGGTGATCCAAATTCTGATGTAAGACCAATTCTGGGTTTGAATGATGAGGGAATGGTTACACTAACTGATGATTCAGATTCTGAGGATGATGAACCTAGGAAGAATGTTGAAATTCCTTTGGAAAATCACATTCGAACCACTGACGGTAGGGAAACACCTAAGGTTCAACATCTTCCGGGCACATGACGGGAGATATGTCACTCCTTTGTGACACCAAGAATATAAATGGAGGGTATGTTGCGTTTAATGGGAATAAATGTGGTTACATTACTATGGAAGGGAGTGTTAGTAATGGAGTTGTGAGTTTCGAGAAGATTTTGTACGTGAAGCAGATTGATTATAACTTGTTGAGTGTATCTCAAATTTGTGACAAAAAGTTTTCTGTGCATTTTGATGATAAATCTTGCTACATCTTGAAGCCTGGATTTGTTTATACCTAAGGAGTGGATCATGCATAAAGCTCCGAGAGTGAACAACTTGCACATTCTTGACATGAGTAAAGCAACTACGACTCAAGGTCAAGTGACGTGTTTCCTGTCGAAAGCTACAGAAAAAGAGTCTATTATGTGGCATAGACGGATGAGGCATAATCACCTTAGAAAGATGAATAAATTGGTGAAAAATGGGCTAGTTGAGGGCATGAATGTTAAACACTTTCATTTTAATGATAAGTGTGTGAGTTGCAAGAAGGGAAAATAGCACAAACATTCCCACAAACCTAAGAAAGTAAACGCTATTAATATTCCACTTGAATGTCTTCATATGGACCTATTTGGACCTGTGAAACGTAAAAGTATAAATGAAGATCTTTACTGTCTTGTGGTGACTAATGACTATTCAAGATTCTCGTGGGTGATGTGCATGCAACACAAAAGCGAAACGTTCAACAATCTGAAAGTTCTGTTTGTCCGGTTGGAGAACATTTATGGTTTGAAGATAAAGCGAATCAGAAGTGACAACGGGACGGAGTTCAAGAATTCATTGATGGATACATTATGTGAAGAAAAAGGAATTCATCATGAATACAGTGCGTTGTATACTTGTTGATGCACTTTCTGTGGACGTGACTGTCGAATAGACTAGGGTTGAGTCTTAGTATTGTATTACATGAGATTGTGGTGATCCATCAGGGCATTTTATGGATCTGACGCATTTGTAAAATATAGGCCAAAGCACAAAGCCAGGTTCGACCCTATACAAGGGGCGAATGTGGAAAACTTCCACATTCGACCTTTACCAAGGGGCGAAAGTGGACTTTGGGTGTTGGACTATAAATAGCAATCTCATGTGTTGGTTTTCATTTTGTAGATTTGAGTTTGTGCTTTGAATGCTCTCAAGGGGGAGGTCATGCCCGACCTCCCCCGGCCTCGAGATAGATGTTTATCCTACTGATGACAGTGTCTGTAACCGTTTCTGTAGTAATACGAATCTGTGATGACGTTGTTATCGTTAATTTCTGTCTCATCTCGAATCTCCCGTATGAAACTGAGCTGAATTCGCTTATTCGATCCGTGAATTCGGTTCCTAACTGGATTCTCAGATGGTGATGATGACACTGAACAATTCAAGTTTGAAAAGAGAAAGTCCGAGAAAGGTGACAAAGGCGAATCCATTTCCAAGAAGAAATCAGGTGAAACTGTTGAAGATGATCAGAACATATTCTAGACAGAACAGATTCGTGCTTTATCAGATGAAGATAAGAAGATGTATAAGATGATTATGAAGAAAGGATGTTATACTTTGGAGCTTACTGGAAAGTTTCCAGAAATATTCATGAGCAGTGATATGAGATATCATATTGAGTATAACGATCCAGAACTGGAAGATGGTAAAGTGAACAATGTTGTAGCTAGAGAGATTTTGGAAGGTCTAGCTAAGCAAGTTGGAAAGTCATTGGATGATATTCTGAACGAGAAGCAGATTCCTTATGTTCCAGTGATTGATCCTAATCAAAGAGATGCTGATGACGTTGAAGCTGATAAGTACAACAATGTTGAAGTTGAAGATATCTCTCATGAAGAGTATCCAGAGTACTACAACATTCATACTGATACCAGCTTTCCTGTGATTAATGAAGAAACTCTCAAACAGGCTGAACAGATTGCTAAGGAAAAAAGGCAAGAAGATTATTGATGAAGTCTTTGACAATGAAGCTGAGAAAGAACAAGTCTTTAAGCAATCTGATTCTTTGAAGGAGTTGTTGAGAAAGTTGAAAGAAGGTGAGCTGAACAGACCAAAACCTGCAGTTCAAGGTGATGTGTACAAGTATCGGAACAAGATCTTTAAAGGACTTGCGTTAGCATGGAAGTATTTTCAACAGCTAATTTCTAATTCTCTGATTGTGTTCTCGAACGAACAGCAGTTGGGTTCTCGTTTTTAAGTTTTCTCGGGTTTCAAGACTTTTCCTCGAATTTATAAGTGGTTCTCGGGTGTTTGTTCTCGGCATATTGTTGGGATTTCACACAGTTCTCGGACTGCTTATTGTTTCTCAGATTTTCATTTATTCTCGAGTGGAAGTTTGTTTTAGGGGGTCTCTTGGTTCTTATTTATCTTTGGTTCTCAAACTTGAAGATAGTTCTCGGTTTTGATCTTAGTCATGAATGCAACAAGCACACGAGTTCCCATGTTGATTTTGGAAGAGTCTTTTGCTGAATCGAAATTTAGGTTCATTCAACATGTTAAAGAAAAGGATGCCAAAGTTTGGAGAGCTATTTGCAGAGGTGCTACAACAATTACTTACAAAGAAAAGGGTACTAAACTACTTAAACCTGAAACTGAATATATAGATGAAGATTGGGACCAATTCAAGCTTGATGAAAAGGCTCTTAACACATTGACTATGGCTTTAGCACCAAAGATCATCTCAAAATATAGAGAGACTAAATCTGCCAAAGCATTATGGGATTCTCTGATTGAATTTTATGAATGCAATGATGACATGAAGCAGGGTCAAAGGCACATGCTGCCGCATAAATTCAATCAGTTTAGTTGGATTCTTGGTGAAAACCCTTGAAAATCTAATTGCAAGATTCGTATCTCTAGTAACTGAAATGAAGACCTCAAACATAACTTTGAACAATTATGAGGTAAATAAGAAGATGTTAAATGCTCTTCCAAAGAGCTGGGATGCGAATGTTGCTGTGATCAAGGAGACGAAAGATCTTCAACGTCTGTCTCTGTCAGGACTCATCTCCATCATCAAAGCTTGCGATTCAGACGACAAGCAAAAGGCGCAAAATCATAATGCTGCTGTCAGCCATGTTGCACACTTGTTACAATTCCCACACCTGATCTTGTTATTCTAGTACCTGTTGAGTATCAGGTTCTAGTGCTGGTACGATATATCAAGCATGCTTTGCATGAAGTATTTTCTAATTTGTGTTCTAATTCTTTTGTTGAAAAGGCTAAATATTACAAAGGTTATAACTCTGAAGTATTAAGAGAGAACGATGAGCTAAAAGGGAAGATTTCTTGTCTAAATAGCCGAACTTCAGCTTAGAAACTTAGGGTAGAAGCCTTAGAAAAGGATGTTGTTCAATATAAGTATGATCTTAGTAATAAGACCTGTGTAATTATGCGTCATAAGAAACTGATAGAGGAGCTAACTGCTAAACTAGACTCATTGAAATCAAAATTTGCTAATGTTGATTTCAATTTTAAGAAATTCGATGTATCTAGTGAAGTAGTTGAAAAGATGATCAACACCCAACTGAAACTTAAGGAAAACAAGGGTGTTGGTCTAGGGTATGTTGAAATATCTCCTCCATATAATCATAATTATGTTGGTCTTCCAATTAGCGAGGAGGAGATAGAGAGGGAATCAAAGATGGAATATGGGAAGGGGTTGGTGGTTGAACCCGCAAAAAGTTTCCCATAAAGATAACAGAACCAAAGGGGTACAGGGCAATTCATAAATTAATACCCAAAATTGTTACTCCACTTAGCTTGGTACAAAAAATTAATTTTGTAAAAGCAAATTCTTCTGAATTTACAAAATCAGTAAAACAAGAAACTACTGAGTCTAAAAAGTTAGATTCCCCAGTCAGTCCGTCAAACTCAAATGTTTCTTCTGAGTCAATTGAATATGTTTTGTTTCAATCTTGGCTAAATCTTGGAAATCAGTTGAGTCTATTAGTCTAGTAGAATCAGCTGAACCACCTAAATCTGAATGTGAATCAATTGTTTGTGTAGAATCTAAAACTGTTGGAGTTGGAACCATCAAGGAAGTAACTACTGACTTTAAATGTGTGAATAATTCTGATGTTTCTACTTCATGTGCATAAACAGTTTCACTTGAGGAATGGACTGAAGAAGATGAAGAGTATTTTAATTCTAACGACTCTAAACTAAAAACAATTTCTGATTCTTCTGTTAAAAGCGATGCTAGTGTAGGTTCCATTCTTAAGAGCAATGAACCTACCTCAAATGCTTTTGCTAAAACTGACGATGGTTGTTTGAAAACTTCAAAGTTGTCAAGTAATGCCTATCCTTATGTGCCAAAGTTTCTCTTGAAACCGGAAGTAAATGGCACAACTGAGAAATATGTGCCACCAAAACCTGTTTTACAAAATGAAAAATGTTTCCAGAAAAATAGAAAAACATACTTGTTCTAACTCTCATAAACAGATTCAGGTCACACAAAGAAGGGCACAGAAACAGCCAACTGCACAAAGAAAAACTTGTCCTCGTGAATCATCAGGAACTGCAAGCGCTAACAGATCAAAGAGTGCTGCATTTGCTAAACAAAATAGAAAGTTTAAGGACAGTTTCAACAAATCATCTAACAGACCGTATCATTCACTTATGTCATCTTCTGTTGGATCGAATGAACAAGGATATGCTCCTTACATGAAGAAGAAGACATGTTACTATTGTGGAATTCTTGGTCACATTGCTCAAAATTGCACACATCATCCTTATGTTCCTTACAATAGACAACATCAGATGGTTACACCTAGGGATAACTACTACTCGAAGATGATGAAGGTTTCTCAACCTAAGATAAAGAAAAATTGTGAATCCAAAGGTTAAACCATCTGATGGTGATTGGATTGCTGCTAAGAACAAACGAAAGGTTGTTCAAGAACAAAAAACAGATTTCTAAATCTAAACAACCTGGAAAACCAAAGGTGTGTACTCCAAAAGTAGCTAAGTTGTTTTTTAAGCCTAAACCACTTTGGAAACCAAAAGCAGAAGTAATTCCAGATTTAAAAGACATGTGTTTGAAGGAAGTGTCTTACTTGATGCTTCTGGACTGCACAGGACCGCTATATCTTGGGTACCGATGTCTTATTAATCTCCTTATTCATGCAGGGACAGCCAAGGAGGATTATCAACAACCACTAGTGTGTTGGTAGTGGCTGTTCCATGCATATGTGAGGTGACATCTCTCTGTTGCATAATTCTACATCTTTTAAAACAGAGTATGTTTCCTTAAGGGAGGTAAGGACAGCATGGAAGGTATATTTAAATTTGATGTACCAGTTTTGAAATTGATTGATTGGTCGTCACTTTAAGGATGGTTATAGAAAAGAACAAAGAGATTTTTCTTATTTTAGGTAAATTTTATTCATAAATTTTTCTTTTCCCTTTATTTATTCACAAATTTTACGGGGAGAAGGGAGAATCAAGAAAAAAAAACAAAAAAATAGTGTTTTATTTTCAAAAGTAGTGTCTTATTTTATTTATGTACAAAATTTAGGGGGTGATTGGAGAGAAAATAAGAAAAATACAAAAACATGTGAAAAAGGAAAAAAAATCCAAAAAGAGTTTTTGTTTTATCACTTGTGAAAAAGGCTGACACACGTAAGACCAGTATTGAAATGGTTAAGCTCTAGGGTGATGTGTGGTTAGGCTCTAGGGTGATGTGTCGGTAAGCTTGGTCCTGACGACTAGAAAATTGGCTGATCTAGTGACACACCTAAAGATAATATATGACCTTAGTAGGAAACGTCACTTGGAATTGGTACATTTTTTTATTTGAATGCTTGTGTGACGTCTTGATACACAATGTGTTCTAGGTCTGAAACCTTTTCTGAAAAATTCATGTATCTCCTTTGTTTTGTGTAAGCAAAGACCTGGAGATGCTAGGCAATGTCAGCTTTTGCTGCATCTAGATGTATGCTGACCTAGCTGTACGTTGTGTGCTATAGATCAAAATTAAACTAAAAGAGGCCAATGTGTCCCAAAAAGATGTCAATTAGCACAACAAAAGAGGCCCTCTAGATCCCAAAACACCAAAACCTATATCATTTGAGAAATCAAATTGATTTGTATATTATACCATTCTATCTATATATGATCTATTCTTTTCTCTTCTCAACCAAGTCCCTGTCAAGGTCTCAGAATTCTAGAACACACACCGTGAAAATATGTGGTAGGGAAACAACTTGTATGATAAAGTGTACCTCAAATAATTCTAGGATTTGATTGTGACATGCTTGAGCGTACATAATAAATACACTAAAGCATGATAAATTGATCATGGAAAGTCAAATAAGAAGGTCTAAGGCAATAAGTTTAAGTGGACAAATATACTGGTAGTCGCCCAGACCGACTGGAACAGATTTGTGTTGATAAGTGTCCCTGAGACTAAATGACAGTGATTTTATCCCCTGAAAAAAAAATTAGTTATTTTTATTATTATTGTTTTGCTTTTAAGTTCAATTTATTTTAGTTTTATTTTTAAAATCAACCATTCTTTAAGATTTGATCGATCATCTAAAAGAGTTGAAGCAATTCAAGTTTCTTTTGAAAATTTCAATTAAAGGTTCTTGGATTTTTCTTGGTGTTCATGATACTGGATCCTCTGTTATACCAATGTTTGCTTACAAAGTTCCGAGAATGTGCAGAATTTGATTTGAATCGCGAAACAGGAGTTGATGAAGAATGATGTCCAGTTTCTTACAAGCATGAAGCACCGTGATAAGAAGATGTACCTGAGTCAGAAAAAACTTGATGTAATTGCATATTCTGATAATGAAGTACACATTTAGAAATAAATGGGATGCTGCTTGAAAGAAAATGGTTAAAATTTGAAAAGAGTTATGAGAATCCTCCTCTCACATCCTCTTTTAGCAAGAGTTCAAGCAAATGTTGATGATTATCCAAATATGGATTTTTCTCCCAGAGAAGAAGAAAAGGCCCGAGTTTGAGAGTACAGAAAAGAATACCTTCAACAAAAACAATACCAACACCACAGCAACAATCTAGGGGTAGATCACAATGCTACATTCAAATTATGAAGACCATTTGATAGCATCAGTATAGGGGGGTTGTTGGGTCTAGAATATTGAGACTGACGCTATCAAATAAGTATTGGTGATTAATATTTTTGTTATGATATTTGGAACCGAGAGCACTTAGGTTCTCGGTAAGTTTGTAGATGTTTTGGCTGAGAACTCATAAGTTCTTGGTTGGGCTTGGGCTAGGCCATGTGGGCCAATGTGGGATACCTAGTATAAATAGATGTTTTATATTCATAATTAGGTTAGCGGTTTTTACACATCTATACTATTTTGCTCTCTAGTATCAGACGATCCGTAGATCGTATGCTAGTTGAGATTAATCGTTCAATCATATAATATTCGTTCCTTGAATCACTATCATCTTTGATTCCGCCACCGATTGATAGTTACTTGATATCGTTATTATTAGTTTGGGACCTAACCTGTGTGCCTCATACCTCGTAACTTACAGATAACTACAATATAATCACGTGTTACGATGAAGCTTTGTGCAAAATTTGTTACAGGAGTATGTCGTGTGTGTGGGAACAATAGGTTATACATCTAATTCCGTATCATTTTAAAGCATTACACAATGGTTTGCATGTGAGCTTACGTGGACAACAATATTAGCAATTGCTTAGTCTCACATTCAGCAAAGTTTTAATGAAATAGAACAACGGTGTGATTAGATTTCTCAAAACTAATATGATCTTCTTACCGGAAAATCACAAAAGGTTTGAAAGTTTTATCTATTTACTTACTTGTTTCTTTTACTTTCCTGCAAAATTAATGAAAACTTCAAAAGGTTCTTGGTGTGTTTTGGCGTACAATTCAGAAAATCCTATTTTTTTATGTCTATCTTATTTTCGATAGCCGATGTTGGATAATGATAAGTAGTTTGAATTGCCGAGAATACCAATGTTGAGTTTTGTGACGAATTTTGTTGGATCATCAATTTCAAAAGTTTTGTCTCACCTTGAAGATTTTGTTTCTTCATTAACTTTTCCAATGTGTCAAATTGTGATTTTCCAAGTCGTTAGATTTTTAAATTTGTACAATAAGGGCAATTTGGTAATGACAGTGTGTAAATGGGACATCTTCAAGCCACAATACCCAAAAAGAATAGTGCACAAAGAGATTGATCCGAAGAATAATTTGTCGTTCGTAATTTTGAAATACAAACTAGGAAAATTCATGAAGAAAATTCCTTTGATGCCAATCCAACAAAACATCAGTGATACTTTCGATTATGGTACCGTGATTGGCGAAGTAGTGCTTGTGATGGATAATGAATAGAAATCCAAGATTTGCAAGAAGATCCGTATTTTTGACCAATGTGGTTAATGAACTACTCGAGAGAACACATTGAAACGTTGTTTTTCAATCCAATCCATTTCGATGCATTAGACATAGAGCAAGCATGGAGATTCCAAGCTATCATTAAATGTTGCTTTGCTTATGATTTACATGAGGGTTATGATTACAAAGCGTTGATGGGTAAACACACGATGAATGTACAAAAGCCTAAAGGGAAAAATGTTGCTCGAAAGACTAAATGGCAAAGATGAAGTTGAAGTTTGTTCAAGACAATAACTGAAGAAACCCAAGCCGTAGACAATGGGGAGTCTGTAGATGCATATTCATATGTATCTGTAGCTTTTGGGTTGTGGTTGCATAATTAGTTGTTATTTGTAATGGTTATTGCACAAAGTTTTTATTAGTCATAGTCGAAGGGGCGAATGAGAAAAGTATTTTCTCATTCGTGAAAAGTTTTGGGCGAATAAACTCATTCATACCCATGATGGGGCAAATAAGGATCTTCTTATATATGTGGGTTGGGAACGAGTTTAGGCAGTTTTTCTCAGTTTGTTTGTGAAAGTTTACCGCCAATACTTTGTTCGAAACCCTAGATTGCTTATTTTATCTCAATCGAGTCTGTAATTGTTATATTTGTCATTATTGACTAAGATAAGCATGTTAATTGATTTTGTATATGTTATTTCATAGTTTTATATCATTTTGCTATACCTGACAGGATTCCGCACCCAAAGGTTTATATATCTTGAGATTCGTTATGATTTGTTAGTATTTGATCCTACACACAAGATAACCAAATATCAAAGAGTCGCCTGACATAACTTCTCTGTAGCAGGAATTAACTTTAGGGGTGCAAGTGGATCCTCCGTACCTACCATAAATGGGACAAATCGGATTGTCCATAAATACAACCCCACTTCACTTCACTTTTACTATTCTTTACCCGATGAGCTTCACACCAGTTTGGATTACATTTGTTGTTCTAGTGAGATCGAGAGGAGATTTAGGATACCATAATGTTTCTTGAGTTGGTTATAACCGTAGATCCCGATAGTCATTCGAGTAGCCATTAACCACTAACTTTCAACCTTATCATTAGGAATCCAGTCTAGGCAACCATCTTCCTCATTTCTGATTCTCCTTTCGTGAGCGTATAAAATAATTTATTTCCTCAAGTAGTACTATTTTTAAATGACCAAGTCCAAGGTGATATGAATAACACTAAATTTATGCCACACCCTTACCTTAATTTGGCATGGCCTAGGTGGTAAGTGGATGTTTGTAGTAAATGGTTTGTTCTTCATATCATGAAACAACTTAATAAACTCAAAGAAGTAAAAGCATAAAACATAGGTTTTATTCTTCATACTAACCAAGGTTTTCGTCTAAAATACACCAAATTGTTAACAAGAGCGTGTGTTACCATATCGCAGATACAATGGAACATAATTAGGTGCATTCGGATCTGAATCCCACACAGAAAATGCACTAGAACATCTCATCCAATTCTTTGACATCTCAGGAAAATGTCGGTCGATAATGTCTTTCAGGCTCTCGGTCTTATTAATCCATTGTAGTCCTTTCTCGGTGTATGTTTGTGAGTTATAATTGGTTGTAAAAAAGCGATCTGCTTCAAGCCTCCTTCAATCATGCATGGTTAAAATGTGGATTAATAAATATACTATTCATCTAGTTACACATATATGTTTAAGTCAATAGCAAGACTGAGATCAAGCATTAATACCTTGAAGCAATTAACACAAAGATGAAAAAAGCAGTCTCACAAATAGCAAAACCTTTGATTTTTCTCTCAGCATGTATTCCCACAAGTAGATCAAGCTTCTCAACATCATCTCCGTATACATCATTGAGCGCTTCAATAATCTCCTCATCATCAGTCAAATCTTCCCATTTACTGATGGGAATCATGAGCAAGTTCCTCCTAAACTCGTTATATCGAGGAACCTTCCTTTCTCGATCTCTATAAACTGTTTAAATTTCAATAAGCATGCTAAACTAAGATCATATATAACTATAAACAACATTACATATTTTTATTATTTTTAAATATGATGGTTTTTTTGACATATGGTGTGCTGTCTTTGTAACTTGATTTATAGTGTATTCGATGTTGGGAAGTCTCACTTAGCAACCTTAAACTCTGATAAGAACTTTATACGAACAGAAGTAGTACGGATACATAAACATTGAGTTCGCATATATGTTTTCACTTGAAGTTGTCGTTTTCAAGTGTAAAGACACATCATGAACCGATGAACATTCCCAAAAAAAAAAGCGTAGATTTTCAAAAAGGTTCTACATACCTTCCATGGAAGCCATGTCCACTTGATCCTGTCTCTCGTCACCATCGATGTCATGAGCAACAAGGTTTCTCATCCACGATGGATAGTTCCACAAAGTGACAGCACCACAAGGTTGATGGCCCATTGACACTAACATCCTCTCCATTCCGATTTTAGACAGTCTTTTCTCCCCTTGTTTTCCTATCATGTCCTTCATATTCACCCTACGCAAAACATTGATCATTATATTTCATCATAAATAATGGAATGAGTGAACATGAATTTACACAAATAGAACAATACTCGTCTTGAATTGGGGGAATAGATTTGTGTTTTGAAGCTATGGAATCGATGTCCCGAAGAATAATTTTCTCGGGAAGTGTGTTGTGTGCATTCTGTAGACGCTTACGAACTCCTCTGTCAAAGAATAGGGGACTCCATGATCCTGGGGCTTTTTAAGACCAACTAATCCACTTAGTTCTGCTCCTAATATATTTCCAAACAAATCCTTCACCTTCTTTCCAAGCATGCCATACCTGTAGTTAATTCGATTCATGATTTTTTGTTTCTTTATGATTTGCAAGCATGCAAGGGAAAGTTGGACAATAAATACCAAGCAAAATTAATCTTATTTACCAATTGATTCTCATAGCTGCAAGTAGCGTATCAGTTCTTAAGAGCTCAACAGTCCAATCGATGGTGTGGATCTTTGCAATGATTGCTGAAGTTACCAATCTTGCATGCTGGTACAATTTCTCATCATCAAATTCTGGATAATGCTCCTGAAAAAATTCTCAACAATTAACTTCTTTCAACCATTCTATGTGTTGCAATTAAGACTACATACCTTGCTGCTTACTATACGGCTATTTCAAGTTTCATGTGAAATTTTAGTTTTTGGCTTTTTAAATAAATACTATGGACCAAAAGTACGTGCTTGTTTTTATTGTGTTTTTTATATTTTATGATTTTTTAACTAAAGATATTTTATGTAATTTAACAAAATCGTTGTCCTGCTGTTTAATCTTTTATGCGGTTTTCTTATATATAAACTCTACAACGAAATTTAGATAAGGTAACGCATCCCAACATCATATATAAGTTTACATAAAACTACACACACCAAAAGTAAAAAAAAAATGTAAATAAAAAAGTACTATTTCAAACAAAAATTTACAAAGAGAATCAAAAATCAAACTTGTCAAACAAAGTTTTATGTTTTAACGTATTGGAGTTTTTTCCTATAGTGGTGTTTAAGGAAAAACTATTTACCATTTTGGTGTTCCTTTAAAACTATTTACTAAATTGGTGTTTTTATTTACTTTTTATTTTTTTTATTTACTCCTTTATCTATTAGAATAAAAAAATAGAAAAAAGGCATTGACGTTTCATAATCAAATCCTCTTACTATCCAAATCCTTCCATGTTCTCAACCCTCATCAAAGACACAGAATAGCGCGTCGTTGGCTTGAAAGTCATGCACCTGATAAGTGGACACTTGCACATGATGGTGGAAAGCGGTATGGGTTGCTCACTACAAACTTGTCAGAGATTTTCAACAGTGTACTTAAAGGTGCTTGTTTTTTACCAATAGGGCTGTAAACGAACTAAACTTTCAGCGAACAGTTCATGAACCGTTCGGGCGGGAAGTCCGTTTGTGTTCGTTCGTTTAACAAATGAACGAACACGAACAAGAAATTTCGTTCGTTAAGTTAAACGAACGAACATGAACATAGGTCGCGTTTGTTCGTTTATGTTCGTGAACGTTCGGTAACGTGTTCGTTTGTGTTCGTTTATGTCCGTTTATACTTGTTCGTTTGTGTTCATTTGGTTTTTAAATTTTATATTTAAAATTTTAATATTATATATAAAGAAACTTAAAATAACAATGTTTTAAATTTTATATTCGTTCGTCCGTTTGTGTTCGTTTGTGTCCAGTAACAATGTTTTATATATATTTTCTAGTCAAACGTCTGTTTGTGTTCGTTTGTGTCCATTAGTGTTCGTTTGTGTTCGCAGACAATGTTCACGAACAGTTCGTGAACAACCAAATTACAAACGAACACGAACACGGACAAAATTTTATGTTCGAAAATTGTCCACGAACAGTTCATGAACAGATTTAAAGCTTAACAAACGAACACGGACAAGCTCCGTCCGTGTCCGTCCGGTTCGTTTACAGCCCTATTTACCAATCATAGCATGTGTTCAACTTACTCGATCGTTGATTATTATGCTACTTGGTCATATGAGTTCTCGCAACTTCCTCATGAAGCATATTGGCCACAACTACCATCTACTACAAAATTGCTTCCCAATTCAGATCTGAAACGAGATAAAAGGGGGCGTCCTCGCTCAACAAGGCTACGAAATGGAATGGATATTAAAGAGACGAAAAAGACTGTACGTTGTGGAATTTGCAGGCAAACTGGCCATAATCGAGCAACATGTTCAGCTAAGCCTAGAAGTATGAATAATGATCACTGAGCGCATCGATATTTTACATGCTTTCTTTTATTTTGTTTGATATTGAAATCAGTAGTGACTCGACTTTATTTGACATTTTTATTTTCATTTATATTTGACGTTTTAATGTTTGATTGGGTTTGCTATCTTTGTTATTTCATTGTTAAAATTTATTTAAGATGAAACATAAAGTGTCTATTTGACATGGGTTGAGCGAAAAAAAAAAGCATTATAATGAACTGGTAACATATAAAATAAAGAAAGAAAACGCTAAATTTGAGTCGATTGAAAAAAAAATACAAACATAGATTAATTGGATAGAATGATAAAAAAAGGTTTATAATAAAACAAAATTATGAAGCAAACTGAAACGTAGGATTATGTCCCTTTTTTCTATTTTTTAAATGGATGAATCAATAAAAAAGTAACAAAAACTAAATGAAAACACTAATTTGGTAAATAATTTTAAAGGAACACCAAAATGGTAAATAGTTTTCCCTTAAACACCACCATGGAAAAAAACTCAACTTTATTGACACATAATAAAGCGGCCTGTTTTGTTTGCTAACAAATGTCAAACAACCAATTACGTTTGTTTGTCTTTCACAGATTGAAGACGGCTTCGGATTAGGAACGCCACATCTACCTAACATTTTCCTAATTAGCTAGAACTAGAAATTCATACACTAATACAAAGAACTAGAAATTCATCAAAATTTGTGAAGTTTGTTTTGCTTACTGATTTTCTATTTTTTTTTCCTTAAACTTTATAGTTTTGTGTATGTAAAGTAAAAACTTAAATTGTTATTGATGTATTTTATTGTGTTTTGTACATGTGATTATGTGTTTTGTTTTTTTTTTTTTTTTTTTTTTGGAAGGCATGATTATGTGTTTTGTAATCGCTAATATTTAACAAAAATTTTGAATTATATGATATTTAAATATTACTTACTATAAATTATTAATTAAAAATAAAATACCTAGAAACTCTTAGTGTAAAAAATGGATAAAAGTATTAATGAACTTACTTTAAGCATATCACAAATAGCATTGTGCTCTTTAACAAATAAAGCTTGCAAGAGGGAGAAACCAGCCCAACAATTTCGGACATCTCCAGATATAGGAATCCCTTTGTCGTCGTGTTCAAGAAGTCCATCTCTAGCTATCTTTAGCTTCCCGTCCGTGTAAGCTCTTACCTTCCCCATGCCCTCTTCATTATTTCCGTAAATAACACTTCCATCCCTACTCATGTTCGTTTATTACAAAATTATTTAACAAATAATATTTTACACACTAGTGGTTTTCAACACTTATTTCATCTCTATTTTTCAACATTGATAACCGGGCCAGAAAGCAGACTGATTGCTTTACCGATCCATTTATGAACAAGATGTTATATTAAATAATTTGATAAAATATTTGTTATTATCGTGTTGATTGTAATTCAACATAGTTTAGGTGTAGATTGTAACGTTATATCATATCGGATTGGACTTAGAAATTGTTCAACGGGTTGTCCACGCAGCTCAAACAGGTTGACTATTTAACAATTAACATTATAATTCTATTGCAATATCAATATAAAAAACAATATAAAAGTAAATGATTCAATGATAAAAAATATTGTTGGGTTATTTTACAAAGGCTACAAAAAATGAGAAAGGTGAAAAGCCACTAGAAAATGATATGTGTCAAAGGATTAAACAAGTGGGAGGGGTAATTTTGTCAAAAAAAAATGCACATGCAAGTTAAATGTCATTTCCATCTTCATTTTTAAATATCCGTAACTTTATTATACGCCATCATTTTTTTAAAAAAAAATTATACCATAAAATCGAGCGTCTTTTTATCTTTAATATGAGTATCATATTGTTATACTTTCGAAAAAAAAGTCAAAAACCCACTTGTGTAAGACACAATAGAGTGTAAAACACAATGAGCACCAATTTATAAAACATAATCAACAATCTAATAAAACACAATGGTCGACATACTAAAAACACAATAAATAGAAGACTAAAACACAATGAATATTTAAAAAAAAAAGTTAAAAACCCAGTTGTGTAAGACACAATGGACGACATACTAAAGACACAATAAACGGAAGATTAAAACACAATGAATACTTTTGAAAAAAAAAGTCAAAAACTCAGTTGTGTAAAACACAATGGATGACATAATAAGGACACAATGAATACTTTTGAAAAAAAAAAGTTGAAAACCCAGTTGTGTAAGACACAATGAAGATAATGTAAAACATAATGAGTACCAATTAAATATGCAATGAACAATAGGGTATAAAACACAATAAACATTCTAATAAAACACAATGAACGACATACTAAAGACACAATGAACAGAAGAATAAAACACAATGAATAATAGACTTAAACACAATAAATAATAGACTTAAACACAATGAAAAACATAATAAAACACAATGTACACCTAAATACAAAACTCATTTACGTAAAACACAATGAAAAGCATACTAAAAACACAATAGACAAAGTTAAATCATGTGTAGACTAAAAAAACATAAATAATATATTTATAAAGCACACGTGCATACTATAACACAATGAACGAGCAGAAGACACAACGGAGAAGAAAACCTATTTAACACGAATATTTTTTTTTCAATTTTAATGTAGCAATGTGGTACTCATATTAAAGATAAAAAACGCTCGTTAATATGGTGAAGTTTTCTTGAAAAAATTATAAACGTTTTAAAATGATGGGGGAAATTGACATTTGCATTGCATGTGGAGAGAGAAAGTCAACAAATGTGGTTTTCTTTTTATGTCAATCCTCTAATTTATTATTCATTTTTTCCAAACAAACTAATCTCAGCCCTTTAAATATAGGATCAATGGATCACAATCCTTCTCACCTTTCTTAAAAAAAGTGTCTTGTGTATTTGATCCTAACCGATAAAAAATAATCAAAACATTAATTCTAGAAAACAAGAACTCTATAACTATATGCTTAGTTACTTGTCTTTGTCTAATCAATTCAATTACGAATACGCCTAACTCTATATTAGCTTGCTATCAAACTCAATTAGGATTTATGTAACTGATCATGGTTTTATCTAAAAAAGAAATATTTTATTTTAAATAATAAGCATTTTTATTACTTAAAATCAATATAATTACCAAATATATGAAAGCTCGGAATTACCGTATAATATCGTTTTTTATTACAACTTAAGAATTAAATTTGAAGATTATGGAAACTAGCTCAACGGTTTGAACCAGTAAACCCCGATTTACCTACGGTACATAAGGCATACCATATTCATGTTTTATCGGCCTTTTATCGTACCGGATCCGTGTCTGGTATCTGGTAGTATTACACTATTACTGGCTGGTTAATATCGATATTTAAAACATTGTGAGTAAATTATAGTTTGAGAAAAAAAAAAAAACATTCAAAATGCCTATCTATCCCTAATCAGATTAGTCCCATGTTCAGTTCCAACGACAAGCCCGGTTGTGAAACGTAGCTCAATATACTAATTTTAACCAACCCATTAAGGTTAAAACGATGTGGCAAAATATTATTGGACGATGGAGAGTGTAGTTGTGAGTTCAACTAAGAACACCTTTATATGCTATGGTCCATTGATCAATGTCATTATTTATTGTGTGAAGACCAGTCTTAGAATAATTGAGGAAACGTACCACCATGGTGTTCTGGAATTAAGAAAGCCAGTCTTAGTTTTAGGTGACCCTGTAGAAAATTCTTTGCTCTTGTAAAACTTGAATGACTTCAATGGACACTGGTCAGCCACCTCAGGTGGAGCTACTATTTCAACCTGTACAATGGCAAACAAATGACAAATGGGTGGTTTATTTTGTTCTACTTCAAATCTGCATTAAGGAATAAGAAAAAGACGTTTAATTTTTTTTAATCATAAACCGGCCACAAGTATATCAACTGAATAAGTTAATGGATTAAACCTGTTGGGTGTCCTCCATATGATCAATCCAGTCATGGATCATGAATTGTAACCAAGAACAAGCTATCATGTTGAATTGCTTCCCACAGTCTGCAAATTTCCTTCTTTCAAGTAACTTTGTGGCCACCACTGATGGATGAGGCTCTAGCAACTTCATGTTTGTAAGATACAAGTTAAACTTCAATCTCAATACCCTATTATTTCTCCCATAATATAACACTTTTTTTTTTTTTACTTTTTGTTATTTGTAATTAAGGGCTTTCCACAATTGGGTGAAGAATCCCTTGAGTGAAAATGCTAATTATCAGGCCATACAGTGTGGTACCCGTGAGAGGGTAGTGACCTCTCGATCACGGGAACACCACCCCAACCCTCACCACGTGTGAGTGACGTGAAGATCCTCACGATGGTTACGGTCCCCTTTATGTTTAGTTATTTTGTCATATGACTCATATTCAATTAAAGAGGGTAGTGACCACACCTTTAGATTGGTGATGGAGGGTATTGATGGTGACTAAGATAATAGAGGCACCACACCTTATGGCCTTAGAAACATGTATGCCACCATTAAAACAGTAACAGAGTGGTGAAGGACAGATAGATACACTTATGTCAGTAAAAATAGCAGCAAAATATTTATATAATAAATGGGTTCAGGGTTTTATTTCTGGTGGGTGTGACGTTACATTCAAGGGTATGTGACAACCTCCTATTAATGTATGATGTGGGTCCGAGTGTATGCTTCCTAATTACGGGGTGTATGACTCCTAAATACCATAAATACTTGTTATTTACTTTTTAAAGGTCGGTGGGTCAGTTAAATCTCAGCTAATGATACATCTCAAAATTTCCACGTTTTAAGTATAAAACAAACTAGCTAATGTCATTATAATTACATTATGTTACCAAACAATTCTTTTCTTCAATATCAAAACATATAGTTTACGGCTAGTTTCGAATTTCTAGAAACTTAATAAAGAAGACATGAGAAAATGGAGTCCGCCACGCACCTGCATTCCATCCACCCACCAGAAACATCATGCCTAACGTAAATGCTATATATAATTTCTAACAAGAAGATTATTAATAGATCGAATATATATTTCCAATAATTTATCCAAATTATTAACATCTAATAATTATAAACAGACACTACGTGTTGATTATTGCTACAGTCCAAATAAAAAAAGTTCTAGAAAAGACTAGTACGATGGTTAATATTTATCTACAAATCTAAGGGGAAATCTAAGAGGGTAAGGGGAAGTACCCGTGAGATTTTTAACTTCACTGTTTCAACCAATCCTGTACTGTCACGTCACTTTACTGATTTCCTTCACTGAAACCATTTTTAGAGGCAACACTCCACTGGTTCTTTACCCAATAATTAATTATTTTCACACATATATAATAATAATATTAATTAAACCTTTCTCACTCTCTCTCTCTTCTAAACCTAACTACACCACTCATTTTTTTAATAATACATTTTCACTCTCTCTCATCTCTATAACCAGCACGGTAAGAAGAACCTGTATTTGGTTCACGAGATCCCTACCAGCACTGTTGGCGGCGGTGTTACCATACTGGTAGTAGGGTACCCGTGACCTTTTCTCGTGGCGCCCCGTCCCCCCTAATAGTTATTACCATACAACCATAGGCGAATGTTTGTTTGGCCATAGTAGGCCCTGCCAGCTTTTTGCTTCTCGTTTAACTTTTATTGAAAATTTTCAAAAATTTTATATGCATTAACTAGGTTATAACTCGGGAATGTCCGGTTTATGGTTGAGAAATCTAATATTAACTTATTAATTTTACATATAAAATAGAATGATGCACTTTACAGTTATATGCAGAAAGCTTCAGGTAGCACCTAACCTAAAACAATTAACAATGTATCTCCAATGTTAACGTCTAACCTCAAACAATGTATAACTCTAATATTAATACCTAACCTAAAACAATTTACAACTCCAATACTAATACATGTTGAAAATAAAATTCATATTTACTGATTTGAACATAATTAGTGACTTGCATATACATGATTAACGAATTACCTGAACACTTTGTATTTTTTTCTGTATGAATTAAATCCCACAAAAAATAGTTGTTTTTTTTTTCTCCGTTTTTTATTTTGCACTATAAGACTCGTTAGAAAGATAAAAAACGTTCGTTAATTTGGTGCAATTTTTTTCTATAAAAAATCTCGTATATAAAAGATATTAACGTTTAAAACTTATGTGAGGAAACACGAGAGAAAAATCCAATTTCGTTTTTAATCTTTTTCCTAAAATCAATTAATGCTACATGGCACACTTAGGGGGGAGGATGCGCTCTTTAAGTGCCATATGGGATTTATTACTTTCAATTATTATAATCAATAGATTTCGTCTTTTCGGATTTTATTAAAACAAACTTTAAGATATGCCAATGCATAACCAAGAGTAAAACACACAATTGGTTCAGGTAGTTTTACAAATTTTGGAAATAGTCCCAAAATATGAGAAATTATTATTATATATAACAATTATCATCCTTAGCAATAGTAACATCGTAAGACGCGAGATAAAAGGCCTTCAGTTTCGAATGAACTACGAAAATACCATCGTAGTAATTTTTTATTATTAAAACCAAAATAAAAAGCCTTTAGTTTCCAGGTAATTATGAAAATGTCATCGCTTTACTTTTATTAGTAACTCCTCTTTTTCAAACGGTTTAGGCGCTTTGCTCGGTGCAACGCGCACTGGCGTACCCACGAAACAATACGACTCTCTACGTTGTGTAATCCGATTAGCAGACCTTCACAATACCGTTGGTGTAACTCCGCTATTCGTCGGAAAAATATGTAGCTTTTCACGAATCGGCGTCGGTTATGTTTCTACGTCGCGCTTAGCGCGGCGCATACCGGCGCCGTTTGTGCGCTGACACCGGCAACGCCACCGCCGCGAAGCGGCGGGGATTTCTACTAGTTAATAGCAAAGTTCAAAGTTTTACAATTTCTAACATCTATATTTCAAACTTATGGAATTCTTAAAAATTAGATGACATAGGGATACTATACTAAAGATGTTATAAATTGGAAAAGTTTTAGACTATTTATCTAATTTCTCATATTTAGGGTTTATTTTTCAAAATTTTGTAAAACGACATAGATTATCCGTGTACTTTTTATCAACAACGAATGTGAAAAAAGTCTCACTTTTAGGGGTATCAGTCGATAACAATTGTATAAATCGAACTCGTAAAACCTACAATTTCGTTTCAAGTGAATTCGAGCTCAGGTTTTGAAAATTTGGAAGGAATCATTACTTGAATCGAATGCTTAATTCAGTTTTTGAATCAAAGTTAATTTTGAACCCAACTTATTCAAATTGAATTATATAAGTAAAGTTATATTATATAAAACACCCTTAAATTTTTATTTGTTGGATGAATTCTGGATATTACCCCGTAGTTGGAAGTGGATGGAGGCATATTACGACCAAAAAATGTTCCTTGACTGCCTACAATATGATCCGTTGGATGGTTACACTTTCCATCAGCCGTCCGATGAGGATACTGTTGGACATCATATTCTTTGCCACTCAGTGTTCCAACATGTAGGAGATTGTATCTCTGGTGCAAGTGTCTTCTGAGGCTCAAATAAGCCAGCCCCAATATAACCGGTAGCCTATGCCATAAACCAAACTTGTCCACCATATGCACAATCTGCACCACAATCCAATTACTTTAATTACATCTTCTATGTTACTCCAATTATAAATATATAATAACACACGTACAAAGAGATATGGATATATAATAATAATATTATAGATAGAAAACTCACATAGAAGATGATGGTGTCAATTAAAGACATTTTGGCTACAACAGGTTGTAGCTTGGGATGAATGGAGAAAAAGGAAGCAAGTGATAGCGTCATGGTGTAGAACTAGAAGATGTTTGAGGTTTGTGAAATTGTGTGGTCGGGTGTTTGCTTATAAAAGCATGTATGTCACACGGCATTAATTGTTTTTTCTCTCTCTCTTTTTTTTTTCAAAAATTTATTTGGAAAGTATTTCTAACGCTAACCTGTACATTTAATTTTAGCCGCCATGTATTTTTTTTTCTCCCCTCTATCCAATTCGGTAGCATTTATTCTATATGTATGTTTGACTGAGAATATACGAGAATACAACACGTACGCTTCCATCGTTAAAAAAACATTATAAGTTGGATTAAAACATTATATCTTTGATGGTTGGCGGCGAGGTTGGAGTCAAAATCATGTACGTAGGCACTTGGTAAGGTATGGGTTCGGCTGAACATGAATCAAATTTGTTCTAGCACTATATATACATATACTTCGACATTGAACCCGTATAAATTTTGATATCAAACCCTTAGAAATATTTACACCAAACTCTTATAAACTTTGACACCGAACCATTGGAAAAATTGACACGGAATCTTAGAAAATTTAACAACAAACCTGAACCCACATTTCAATTAAAAAAGAATAACTTGTTAAGCCCGCATTTTACAACATCAACAACAACTCACTCATTTAACCAACATTCATTTAAAAAAATAACTCCTTGAGGCTTATTAGACCACCACTTAAGTCCATAAACCACTTACGTCAAATTAAATAACAGTAATGAATTTATGTTATTCACTTTTAATATCGATTCAAATAATTTTTTATAAATCATTTGCATTTTAATTAATTTTGTGCTATTTTTATTATATGACGTATGATTTGCTTAATCAAGTCAGAAAAAAAACCCAAAATTTAGTGATAGACAATAGGTTGTCCATCCCTTGAAATTTTCCGACCCTGTGGTAAAAATTCTTGGCTACGCCACTAGTCAGATTCAAATCCAGTTGCGTGTTTAATTGTATTCACAGGGCAGGTTTCATGCTCTTCGACTTCCTTAGACTACAATGTGTGGTTAAGCCCTTTAAGGGGCATGAAGTGACACATGAAATCCACATCAGCGCAAGGAGAATTATCATCGAAGAGCTTAAAATCTGCGGGGTGGTGTTGGCGTGGGTGGTGGGCCATGGGTAGTTTTCATTTTTTTCCCTTTTAGTCAAGTAGTAAAAACATTTATATTAAATAAAACAATAAACATGTCATATTTTTTTTTTAAATGGATAAAAATTAATACATCCTCGCCATCTTGATCTTGATCTTCATCGTCTTTGTTGTTATCATCATTGTATCGAGGAAGATTCCAAATGTGTTCAACCATATCCCCTCGAAGGTTGTGATGCGCCTATTTTTTAAAAACATCACGTACGTTTAATTATCTGTAAAAAAACCTTATTTTTTTTGAAAAAAATACATAAGGTAACATACATGTATTAAAGTGTTTTGGCCAAAAAAAATAAAAAAGCGCCGATAGGATATTTAAAAAAAAACAAAGTTTGTGCTGTTACATATGTAACAGCTCTGTTACATATGTAACATCCGTTGTTACATATGTAACAACGCGAATTTTGTTTATTTTTTTAAAAAATATCCAATCAGCGCTTTTTTTTTTATTTTTTTGGCCCAAAACGCTTAGAAAAATGTATGTTACCTTGTGTATTTTTTTCAAAAAAAATTAACAAAATTTAGATGGTTTTTACATGGTTTTCTAAGTTTTCTTAACTCAAGGGAGTTTTCAATTTATCCTTCCCCTATGTGTGTGTATATATATATATACTAACAGAAAACCCGCACGATGCTGCGGTGACGACAATTTGTAATGTGATACTCTCATTCTGTTAGCTTTTAAAATCATGTCGTGATATGAAGAAACAAGTACCTGAGGGGAACCAGTCTTCTGGATAAGACAAGAAACTTCTTTTGACCTGATCGAACGGGACCTGTTTAGCTACAAAACAGAACACCGTTAGGACTCGTCACAGGATTGGGGGTTTTCCTGTGACCACCCTCCGGCATGAGAATAAGTACGGCTTTTAAGCGATCGTAAAAGTGTGAAGTGTTTGTGAATGAATTATAAGTTTTACCTGCGTCCCTATTTATAATTGAGGAGTTCTTAACCTCCTATGATGTGTAACCGCCTTCTTCTCTTAGTTGTTCCACTTTACTTGGAGATAAGCCATATCGCTTATATTCATATTTATCGGGCTGGCAGTTATGCTTTACCCCTTTACTTCTTTCTAGAAGATGTTCGTTATTAATCAATGCCGGATTGCATGTGGTCATTGGGCCTTACCCATTGGGCCATATGACGTGTTGTAGGTATGGGCCAGCTTGGTTAAACTGGGCCCTACCTCGTCATGTCCCCCCAGTCTAGTAAGGTGAACGTGTGAACGTTACTAGACTTATAGTAAAAAATAAAAAATCAACAAACATATGTATAAAGAATAAATGTGACTTAAAAAATCTTTATTGGGATTGGTACCGCATGACTTGTGCACGTGCCAAGGCGTCATTTCAAACGTCCTATCAGCCGTTTATGAACAGTCCGATTGTCAGGGGAAATGATGTTTGGCGGTTCAATTTTGAATTTCAACCGTTGGTAATTTATGTTATAAATTTGCCACTTCAAGGTGAATAATCCACAGTACTTAGCAAACTCCTGCTTTTCCCTCAATAGATTATTACCCCTGAAATGGCTCCCAAGACCGGTTCTACACGCACAGTCACGAGTGTTGCCGAGATTCACTACATGTGGTCGTTAACGGTACTTGAATCCTTCTTAAACGACTACAAAATTCCATCTGAATGGAATCCTGTACTTCCGGGTAAAGACGACATTGCTTTCCCATTGAAGGAAGGGAAACTGACTCTTTATGGCGAGTTTTTCACCTTTTCCCATTTCCGTCTTCCTGCCACGAAGTTTCTTTGTGACTTACTCTCGTATTATGAGGTCAACGTTTCTCAACTTCATCCGCTGGGATGATCAAGATTCGTCACTTTGAATTTTGTGCTCTAGGTTTGGGTATGCCGCCCAAACTGGAAATTTTCCGTGCGTTGTATGTTCTGAAGTTCAAAGGAGAGTATTTTACCTTTGATCGTCGACCCGGGTATTGTCCTGTATAGAGAACTTCCCGCAGAGTGTGAGGGATAAAGAGTGGAGGAGGAAATTTTTCTATATTGACGCCCGTATATTTCCGGAGAACGCCCCGATTAGGTATCCTGAGGGCAAAACCAAGCTTGCAGATTTGTGCCCCACTCCGGCGGTATACGAGAAAGATCCCTTGTATGTGGCCCTAACTAATAATCCAACCGAGTGTACTCATATACCGGAACGAGCCATGGTGGCTGTGGGCATGAGCCGACTGTGGTTGGATGATACGGTATTTCCTGAGTATCGTCGTGAGGACCAGGAAGGTTGGCAATATTTCGATGTGCTTGATCCTGCTGCTGCTCCGTTACTTACAGAATATGACCGTCCCCTTGGCGCACAAGAGTTGGATGTTCTGAGCCAAACTGTGGCCAAGTTCTATGTTCCAGCGGTGACCGTGTCAACCGATGTTGCAGGAACTTCTGAGTTGGGCGGTGACAAAGAAGCTCCCATAGACCCAGATCCGTTGAACGTTGCACCGCCTTCGACAGATGTGGCAGGAAAGAAACACAAGAAGCGGAAAGCTACCGCTGTCTTGATGCTGAGGGATTACTAGCCAAGAGGCAGCAGCTGAGGGAAGCTAAAGAGAAAATCTTGGGTAAGTGTCGCTGCCTATCTGTCCTTGTGCTGTTTGCTTCGTGCATTCATGCGGGTAGTCATGTGTTTTGTTTATGTGTAGGTGAAAGGATTGAATCCGGGGACACCCAGGTTGATGAAGGTTTGTCCGTGGAGTCCCCGCCTGTTTCTGCTGATCAGGCTACCTTCAAGGATGGTAGTGACGTCATTGTTTCCCCATCTATGATGACGACCCCATCGTCTACTGTTGCAACGACTGTCGCGTCTGCTGCGGTATCTACAAGTCCTCCCCCCACCATACCTGTGAGCCTTACTGTTGCTATGCCTACTGTGTCGATTCCGCCGTCTACAAAGCCTGTGTACTCTGTAGCAAATACTATTGCGGCGCCCAGTGGCCTCCCCCATCAGAGTTTTTCCCAGCTTCTTAAGGATGTTCAGAAACATCCCATTAAGTTCCCAGGGGGTTTCCGGACAGGCGTCCAGCAGGGTGAAGAATCTTCCTCTTATCCCGGGCCCATGCCACCGAACACGTATTTGCCAGGCATAAACTGGCGGCCGTCCTTGAAGCCGGTCAAATATGTGCCCGGGTGGAATGTTGCTGACACCACCCGGCTCATTCATCCGGACGTGGTAAGGCATTGGGCTGAGTTTGCCTTCCCCCCAGCTGAAAAGTATTATCTACAGGGTTAGACAATGCTCAGCTTGCCGAAAACGCCATGGTGTCTGGTGTCGGTACAACATCGTCAGTATACGAAGTGCTTCACCGTGGCGTGCAGATTTAGTATATCTTGTCGATCTCCGGGAGAAGCAGAGGTTAATGGTATTGGAGAATGAACGGTTGTTGAAGCTTATTGCTGATAAAGAGGTGGAGGTGGTCGCCCAGCAGATAGCCGTTGAAAAGGCTGAGGGTGACCGCGAACGGATGGTGACGAACCATACTGATGAGAAGCTTGAGTGGCGTCGACGGGAGGATAAATTGAATCAGCATTTGTTTCGCTATGAAGCCAGCATCAAGACTCTGGAGAAAGACTTGGAGGCTCCTAAGAACACTATAGCCAGTAACCAGGCCAATCTGGAAAGATATAATCTGATGGCTGCTGAGATTGAGACATATGAGTCCCGGATTCGCCGTGCTGAGGAGCAGAGGGACGAAACCCTCAAAAGCTTAGCTGACTGCCATAAACAATTAACTGCCGCCAATGATCGCTCAGATCAAGCCGTGAATGCTGCGGACTCGCTGCGGTCCCAGGTAGATAACCTTCAATTGAAGTTGGACGCGGTGAGTCAAGAGAGGGATTGGCTGGTAAGCCGGGCATCCCTGCTTCATGGCGGTATGTCCCGGGCAGTGCTGAGTATCAGGACAGATTGAACGCCTTCTATGACGTGGCCATGGAGGCCGGTTATCATGATGGGCTGGCCTATGGTAATCAAGTGGGCCTGGCTGGAAAGAAACTTCCCCCCTACTGCTCAGGAAAAAGCCTTGCCCACCTGGGTTGCTGATAGTCTACAAGCTTGAGTTCAGACTCTTTGGAGGCCCTGTGACGTTTGAGTAGCAAGGTTGGTGACGAGGGAGTGTCATCCCTCCGGGTGGAGTTGGAACCATACTTGAGTGATTCTTCTGATGGGGATGATGTCACCTCTAATTAATGTAATCGTAGTTTGTGTTTAAGTAATCTGATGATGTAATTAAGACTATGTAATCATCGTATTAATGAAAAACTTTTGGTTTCCCTTAGTGTTTTCCAGCTGGTCTGTGTGCCTCATTAATGCTGATTAGACAGCCATCATTAGACGTCTATTAATTGAGAGTCATCATTGCGTGACGTCACGACTGCCATGTGTCATAGATTTGACGGCGTGTGTCAGTGAATTAATAACGATATTTACTGACATTGACCCTTGATCTTCTGGACCCATGTATATAAGTCAGGTTCCTTATCAAATTTTCCACTCGAAATATTTTCCAAAAAAGGTATACTTTCACTGTGTCTATTTATGGCTTCCCACAAAGTGTCTCTGATTGAGCTCCTTCGTGAGCTAGACGCTGCTGAAGGTCTTAAAATGCTCAGAAGTGGGCCGACGAGATGGACGAGAGACGTGCGGCTATGGAGGAGTATAATGCCAGAACTGCTGGCTTCGTTCCTCCAAATAAATATGGATTGACATACTCCAGGGGTCCAAGGAGCTTGTTCAACGCTCCGGATCCATTGGTGAGCTCTCCTGAGCACATACCAGGTCCTGACGACGAACCGGAAGTTGTGGGTGTTGAGGACCCTGTTCCGGATGTGCCAGCCGTAGGTGAGGCTCCTTTGATGGCAGAAGCATTCCCGGAGAACCCTGGTGAGGAAGGGGGTGTCGTGCACTTTAATCAGTACTTGATACTTCCTGATTATGCTCCAGACGGTGATCTGCTACATACCCCTGCAGAGGTAGTAGCCATGCTGGACGGCCGCATATGACACGGGCCGGTTTTTAATAGTAGCAATTTGGCCGCATGTGGCATTTTATTTGCTTATTTTTGTATAGCGCTTTTGATGGTAGGCTGTTTATGTTATGGCAAAGGATTTTAGTCCTGCCACCTACCGTGGGGGAGTTTCGTTTTTTGTAGTGTCAATCCCCGTAATATGATAAGTAATGCAACTGTTTGCTAATGAAAAATGGCCGTGATAGGCGTCTTATTAAATAAAAAATACAAATAGGCTGTGAGGACCAACAGGTCGACTATGACACAGTTAACGCTAAATGTACTAGAAAATGAAAAATACAAATAGGCTGTGAGGACCAACAGGTCGACTATGACACAGTAAACACTAAATGTACTGGAGAAAAAATGTTCTTAGTTTGAACTAAACATAACATTTTTTGAGTTGGGCGGCGTTCCAAGTGCGCGGGATGGGTTCCCCTGTGAGTTGTTTCAAGGAGTAGGCCCCTTTTCCCAGCACTTCTGCTATTTCATACGGCCCTTCCCAGTTTGGACCCAACTTGCCCTGGGGTTGAGATCTGCTTGCTTCGTTGTCTCGCATCACCATTCTCCAACCTTGAAGGATCTTTCAAGCACCCGTTTGTTGTAGTACTTTTCCAACAGTCTCTTGTACCTGGCTTCGTTGATGCAGGCCGTATCGCGGCGTTCTTCAAGCCGTTCGAGGTTCTCACGTAGCACTGCTCGTTGTCTTCGCCGCCGTTGCTTCTTCGTTGTGACGGGACCATGGCTTCTACTGGTATCATTGCTTCTGATCCGTATGTTAAACTGAACGGTGTTTCGCCGGTACTTGTTTTCGGCATGGTTCGGTGAGCCCACAGGACGTGTGGCAATTGGTCGACCCAGGACTTGCCTTCGGCGTCCAGTCTTCTCTTGATCCCATCAAGTATACTTCTATTCGCCCTCTCCACCTGCCCGTTTCCTTGCGGGTGGGCAACGGATGTGAAAACTTGCTGGATTTGGAGCTCTTTGCACCATTCTTGCAGTGACCTGTCTGCGAATTGGGTCCCATTGTCGCTGACTAGGTATAGTGGGACTCCAAACCTGCACACATGTGTTCCCATAGGAACTTCTTGATGTTTACTGCTTCGATCTTGGATAACGGCTTTGCTTCGACCCATTTTGTGAAGTAGTCAATAGCAACCACCAGATACTTTAGCTTTCCCCGTGCCGGGGGAATGGTCCCACCAAGTCTACCCCCCACTTTTGAAACGGCCAGGCCGCCGTTACAGGAATCAAGTCATTTTTAGGCCGGAGAGTATGTGGAGCGTACCTCTGACAACTGATGCACCTCTGTAGTATTTCATCTGCCATGTTATGCATACCCGGCCAATAGTATCCTGCATTTGTTAACTTGGCTACCACTGCTCTTGGTCCGGCGTGTATACCGCAGGTGCCCGCGTGGATTTCTTCAACAAGGAACTTTGCTTCTGACGGGGACACACACCGCAAGGACGGACCCAGGTAAGACTTCTTGTACAAGACCCCATTTTGCATTTCATATTGTGCAGCTTTGGTGCGGACTTTCAGGGCCTCCCCTTTGCTTTCCGGGAGTATGCCGTGTTCCAGATATTGTTGTATCGGTGTCATCCAACAGACTTCCGCCGCGTGTACGCTATGTACTGTTGTCTCCTGGGTAGACGGGTGCTTGAGGGTCTCGATGTGGACGTCTTCCTTAGTACCTGATGATGCCAACTTGCTGAGGGCGTCCGCTATGTCGTTTCGGTGCCGCCGGACATGTATCAATGTTATCTTCTGGAACTTTGACATCAAATCTTTCGTCTTCTCTAAGTACTTTGACAATGTGTCGTCCCGGACTTCGTATGATTCATTAACCTGGTTATTCACCAAGAGAGAGTCGACGTGGGCATCTACTTTCTTTGCCCCAAGCGATAGAGCCATCCTCATACCTGCCAAGAGTGCTTCGTATTCGGACTGGTTATTGGAGCACTCAAATTCGAACCGTAGGGCATACAGGAATCTAGCCCCATCTGGACTGACCAGTAAAGGCCGGCTCCTGCCCCCTTGCTGTTTGATGAGCCGTCAGTATACAGTTGCCATGCTGGTTCATCCACTTCTTCTCCCTGGGCGACCCGCTGCTTATTTTCGGTATCTCCTGTCCTGCGGGGATTTCTGTTATGAAGTCAGCGATGACTTGTCCCTTCACAGAGGTTCGTTTTTTAAAGACTATATCCGGTGCTCCCAATTCAATTGCCCATTTGGCGAGTCTTCCTGATACTTCCTTTGTTTTATCACTTGTGCTATCTGGAAATTGGTTAGCACTTCGACTTTGTGTGCCTGGAAATAGCGGCGCAGCCGGCGGGATGCGTGAACCAGGGCCAGGACCAATTTTTCCAACATTGGGTACCTGGTTTCTGGGTCCGCGAGTACCCGGCTGATATAATAATGGGGTTTGGACCCCGCTTCTCTCTACCAGGAGGACGCGCTAACCGCATGAATGCCTGCGGCCAGATACATCTTCAACACCTCATCTTGCTTGGGGGCCGTGAGCGTGGGTAAGTTGCTCACGAACGTCTTCATCTCTTGGAAGGCTTTCTCTGCTTCCGTCGTCCATTTGAACTTATTTTTGTTGAGGCAGTCTTTCAGTGTGGATATGAACGGCAAGGATCGCTCCGCGTGCCGCGCTAAGAACCGATTTATGGCTGCCAGTCGTCCATTCAAGGTCTGTGCTTCTTTCAGTGTGTTTAGGTGATGGCATGTTGACAATTGCTGACACCTTCTCTGGGTTTACCCGGAAGCCGTCTTTGGTGACTACTACTCCCAGAAACTTCCCCTCTTCGACCCCAAACGAACACTTTCCCGGATTCAGTTTAATGTTGTACTCGCAGAGCTTCTTGAAAGTTTCCTCGATGTCCGCGATCATATTATTCTCATTGCTGCTTTTGATGACTAAGTCGTCGACATAAACCTCCAGGTTCCTTCCGATCTGGCCTTCAAACGCTTGATCCATCAACCTCTGATATGTCGCTCCTCCAGCATTTTTCAACCCGAAGGGCATCTTAGTGTAACATAGATGCCCGCGTCGGTGTGAAATGCTGTCTTGTCTTCGTCTTCCCTGGCCATCTTGATTTGGTGGTAACCTTTATACGCGTCCAAGAAACATTTGAACTTAAATGTGAGAGGAGGAGTCCACCTTGAGGTCAATCTCGGGCAATGGGTATGCATCTTTCGGGCAAGCCTTAATGAGGTCTTTGTAATCGACGCACATGCGCCATGTTCCATCATGCTTCCGCACCATCACTGGGTTTGCCACCCAGGTGTGATATTTGGTTTTCCGCAAAATGCCGCCTCTTCTTCTAGTTTTTTTCACCTCTTGAACTACCGCGGCTCTTCTATCCGGGGCCATGCTTCTTCTTTTTTGTGTTATTGGCTTGACTGACGGGAAGGTGGACAGCTTGTGTTCTGCCTTTGATCTGGAGATTCCTGTCATGTCTGCGTGTTTGAATGCAAAAACATCCAGGTTCTTCTTCAACACCTGCTTCAGTTTTTCCGTGGCCGATGGTGACAAGGTGTCGCCAATCATACTGTCTGTTCTGGATGCTCGGTATTCAGAACCCATCTCTCTTGGACCCCTGAGCCCCGAGGGAGCTTGGTGGCACGGCTTCTGCTCAATTGTTGAACAAACTATATTGCCTGACACGTTGCTACCCCTTGGGGGGTCGGAAACATTAGAAACCCTCTAGCCGTTGAGACTAAAGCGTCTATTCGGCCCAGCGTGTAGCGGCCGATGATCATATTGTACTGTGAATCTGCTGGAATCACCAGGAAGGTAACAAGTAGGTTCTTTTTCTCTGCGGCCGTCCCCTATGGTGACCGGAAACGTGAGCTGTCCCAAGGGCTCTACGCTTTCCACCTGTGAATCCTCTTACCGGCCGCGGGCTGGTTCCAGCATTTTCCTGGTCTTCTGGCCGCATTCTTCGAAAACAGGGCTCGTATATTAAATCTTCAGAGCTTCCAGTGTCTACGAGTATCCTTCTCATGCTGTAGTCGCCGACGGCGGCAGCTATTACCAGGGCTTCCATACTTAGTACTTTGTAATGCGGTGGAACCGTCATGACAGCTTCCATCCACGGCTCGAAGCGCTCGAACACGTTCGTCTTCTTGCTGAACCTGGGTTCTATCCGGACCATGTTGATTTCCCACGGTTTTTACCTGAGGCCTTGTCGCCGCCTCCGGATGAAGGTCCTGGCTTTACATCCTTCAGTAGGTGGGCCAATTTCCAGATTTGACGAAGTACTCAATTTGTCTTCTCAATTGGAAACAATCATCTGTGTCGTGCCCGGCGCCTTTATGGTAGGAACAGTACTTGGACTTGTCTTGTGACGGTGAGTCTTTGAGTGGCTCGGGGCATTAAGCCTCAAATCTTCCGACTCCAGTATTTGGGACGCGCGTTTTTGTCAGGTCCAGGTGTATCCTGCCTGGGCCTTGATTGGCTTTCCCCCTTTAACCTGTGAAGGTGTCGCGGGGCCCTGTCAGATCTTCCGGCATCGTCCCGCCTGTCGTCTTTCCTGTCGTTCCTGGAATAAGGCTGGCTAGATGACTCTGTTCTTCCTCGATTTCGACCGCCTCGGTGGTCCTTGTTGTCATGGAATCAGAAACTTTAGCGGATTCTTGCTTCTTTCGTACTGCATGGGTTCATGGCTATAGATTTTTCTTGTTTCACATATGCCTTCGCTATGGTCATCATTTCGTCCATAGTCTGGGGTATCCTTTCGGGCCGTGTAGTTTCCTTAACAGACCGTCGTCGTTTACTCCCATGGTGAATGCCGTGCATGCCAATTCTTCAGTGAGACCCGGGATCTGCAATCCTCTCTCTATTGAACCTTACGATAAATCTTTCTACCGTCTCCATTATCTCGTTGTCGAAATGTGCATGACTTCGTCTCTGTACTTTGTATGTCTCTTCTGCTGACTGAATTGCCTGGGAGAATCCTTGCACAATTTCTCTCCAATTTGCAATGGATCCGGGGGGTGGACTGTCCCACCAGACTCTGGCTGCCCCGACCAATGTTTGTATAAACATATGGCAGAACGCTTGCATGGGCCAATCCTTGGAACGTCCTGCAGCTTCAAATATGCTTAGATGGTCATCGGGATC